>QMFG01017552.1:0-37966 GCA_003314545.1 Ramaria sp. MG151
CCGAAAGCCCTTCGCTTTTTCTGTAGGACTACCTTTCATTTTCGAACACTATTTTCTTCATGTGGAAACCTTTTTAAATGTTATTGCTAACAATACATTTGTTCATAACATTTAACTTTGATAATTGGATTCTGACACATTGCTTCAGGGAACATTCCAGCTACCCAGCAAGTGGTTCTAGGCTGCTCTGAATACCTCTGCATCCTGTACCAGATATATGCATGCTATGAATGGTCTGCAGTACTACAGTATCATTTCAGTTCCACAACCATTGTTTGGCTGAAATGTGCAAAGGTGACTACTCAGGCTGGTGCGTCATAGACAGTGAACTGGCCTCCCTACACCTCTATGGAAGTCCAAAATCCCTACCCAATAAACTGGCTACACAGTCTACTACTACATCTAATGCTAAACAGATATGTTTTGCTTTCCAAACCAGGAAGTGTGCTTCACCCTGTATGCATGGGTGCCAGCACAAGTGTAAGAACTGTGGGAGCAGACCATGGGCAATCAACCTGTACTGAAAAAGCCAAGACAGCATAGGAAGGAGGCAGGACGAATGGGTCTCTGTTACCTTTGTCCACCCCTCATCCTTGCCCATTAGATATTCGGCCTTCCTCTCATCCTGACTTACTTAATACTACTTCTGGCCACACCCTCCGAAATGCTCAAGTTCTTCCTGCCACCTTACCATATAATGAGATGTTCCCCACAGGTCCTCCTCCTCCACATCCAAACACTGACCCACATTGCAATTCTCTGCCCTATTCAACAGAAGACCTCCCACAAGTTTCATGCAACCTAGTAAAAAAAGCTTGGGATTATCCTGATCAGCAGTTTGTTAAAACACTTTTGCATATAATAGAATTTGGTGCCAACATTGGTTTTTCTGGTGATCATTGTGAGCAGTCATGTCACAATTTGAAAAGTGCCCTAGAATTCCCTGATTTAGTATCAAAAGCTGTTGAGACCCTCATTGCCAGTCGCCATGCTATTGGCCCTTTTTTGGCTCCCTTTTACTTGAAATTTCGATGTTCCCCTCTTGGCTCTGTGACATATCCTCACAAGCCCTTGAAGCACCAGCTGATCCATCATTTATCTTGGCCTAACCACACTTCCATGAATGATGGTATCCCTGACAATGAAGGGCACATTCAATATGAAGCTTTTGACCAAGTTGTTGCCATAATTGCATCTTTTGGCAAAAACACACTTCTTGTGAAGCTCAACCTAAAAGAAGCATTCCACCATATTCCTGTTTGTCCTGAAGATTGGTGACTCTTAGGTTTTGAATGGCAAGGCTCATTTTATCATGCAATAATGTTACCATTTGGTCTCAAAACCGCCCCATATATTTTTAACCTCTTTGCAGAAGTGCTTCACTGGATCATTCAAAGGCACATCCCTGGTGATCTTAAGCATTATCTTGATAATTTCCTTCCTATATTTCATCCCTCTACCTCACTTTGCCTTGCAAATAAAGCAGTAGATTGGATCCAGCCACTTAGTAATTATCTTGGGCTCTCATTCCAAGATGAGAAAACACTCTGCCCATCCACTCAGACAGAATTCCTGGGCCTCGAGCTTGACACTACAGCCATGGAAGCCTGTGTCCCCAATGACAAGCTTCTCTACCTTCATGACTCTCTCCTTGAGTGGCTGCCTCGTTGTTCATGCACTTTATATGATTTGCAGAAACTTATAGGCTTTCTGCAATTCTGCTCCCAGATTATCCCACATTCCTGCGCCTTCCTCCACTGCTTGATAAACTTCTCCACAACATTCACATCTCGTCATGCCATCCATCACATACCAGGATACGCATGCACCAAAATCCACTGGTGGTATACTTACTCATTCAGGTGGAATGGTATCCACCTTATTGCCCCACCTTGTGAGACCATCCACATCTACACAGATGCTAGTGGAAAAAAGGGCATTGGAGGTATCTTTCAGAATGAATGGTTCTCTAGCCGCATACCTTGGCACTTTTGAGAGTGTGGTATCCAGTTCAAGGAAATATATGCTATGCTTCAAGCAATACTTTGCTGGGGCCATCAATGGAGAAACAAACATGTCATCTTCCATGTTGACAATCAAGTTGACATTTGTGCCATCGATAATGACACTAACCCTTCCCTGTTGGTGAACTTAACTACATTGCTGCCATCTGCCTCACGGTACCAGGATTTCTATGCTGTGGTGAATTTACAGTCCATCGTGTTAAGTATTTTGACCCAGCTGTGCATCTCACCTGCAGCTCCATACGATTTGAGCCAACATTCAACTCACAGCACTACATCATACTATCCATACCCTCTTTGAAAACTGACCCCTTCCATAAGGGCATCTCCCTGTACATCTCTGCACCCCCTGGCACTCCAACGTGCCTCAAGATACTCTACCTCCTTGACCTATGACCACCTGAATTTCCCTTGTTTGTGGGAAATGACGGTGCACCCCTCCTCCGGCCCAACCTCCTCCATCAGCTGTGTGAAGACCTTGCATGGATAGGCATTGAGCCTGGCCAATTTGCTGGCCACAGCTTCCAACAAGGAGGAGCTTTCACTGCTGCAGCAGCAGGGTTCAGTGACTTTGAATTGCAACAACTTGGCCACTGGCACAGTGAAGTATACAAACTCTACATAGACCCCAACAAGGATTGCTTGCTCTCCCTTTCAGTGTGCCTCCATTGGGCCATCCCCAATGCTCAGCCTCCTGAGCCTCCGGCTCTTCACTTCACTCCTATGCTGGCTTGAGCATGGCCCCTGTCGAGTCATGCAAAAGAGCACTGGCATCATAACCAGACTTGCTCACCCATCTGTCACAATCGAGTAAGTATAGATGCTGTGGACAAAGCCAGCATTGTCCAGGGTCTATGACACGAGTCATGTAACTATCCCACATTGTGTGTGGCCCTTCCACAAATTTCTCTTATTGTTCTCATAGTATTTAGATGACTAGTTTTTCTCCTACCTCTTTGTTGCGTCTTTCTCACATATCTTGCACTCAATAGCCATAAAGGCCTTGAGCCCCTTCTTTTTTCACACCCACCCTGTCCCCCTTTCCTATAAATTTTTATCTCAGTTCCTTTGTACATATGCTTGTGCCAGCTTGAGCATGGCCCCTGTCCGGGTCATGCAAAAAAGCACTGGCATCACAACCAGACTTGCTCACCCATCTGTCACAACCGAGTAAGCATAGACTTTTCATTCATGAAGAAATTTTTTCAGATCACGTGACATACGCTATTCACCCATAAATGGTCTTTGGTACACTTTCCCAGGCCTCAAAATTCAGATGGAGATTTAAGCTCAGATTTTGTCCCAAACAATATCTTGGATGAGTTGGAGAAAGCTAGTTCTATCTACAATGCAGAATTATATGTTGAAACCAATAATAATAATAATATTCTATAACTAATTCCCAGGCAAATTCCAGCACTTGATTTTTTTGTGAAGAAAATTTTGTGCTCACGTGACCTAAGCGTTTACTTTACGTAAAGGGTCCGTTCCGTGGCCTATACCTTATCTACTACAAGGCTTGTCATCCACCATCTGTCTGTGTCCACATTTGAGCTTTTCTCTCTCTCTCTTCTTATATCTCATCCAACAAGAATGACGGGTCCATGCCAGTCGGAATGTTGGCACATTATGCGAAGGCACAACTGAACTGAGTCATCGTGCAGCTCCTGGATAGTAACTTGTAGATCCCTAAACTCTCCTCATCTTTGCTCTTGCTTCTCTTGTTTGAGTTGGCCCCGCCATCTATCGTGTGCTGCAGGCTCGCGGTCGGCATCGCCTTGTAATACCCTTCTTTAAGAAGCAAAGCGTTATTCAATCTAGCCAGTTACCACGCTTTTCTCTCCACCTGGTTGAATTATTATTACTCGAGATTCCAAGTCATCCTCCAGTATTACTCGCTCCGGCTGAACCACGCACTGGACCCTCCATTTGTCTTGCGCTCGTACTTAAAGGTCGTCTTATCTGCATTCTTTAGGTCCAGGTCCAGAGTTGCCGCAGCTGAAGCTCGAAACCCTGGGTTTGACCCGCTCAGAGGTTCACATATGCAGCATCGAGTTTCTCACAACGCTGTATTTGTGATGGCTAACCTTGTACCATGATGGATCGTGTCCGGGTGTCCCGAAAAGTGATGGGTGTTGTAATCGACATAGGTAGACAAAGATGTTATTGATAGCGTAGAACTAGTCAACGGCTGTGATGTGATCAGCTCCTAGATATGCTCGGGCTCTCGCTTTATTGTTGCGCGAGTGTTTGTAGGGATGTTTCACGATCACGGACCAGCATACCAGCTCTATGATCCGGGAGCGTGCGATCGAGCTCGTTAGCTCGCCCTAAGAGTCCAGAAAGCTCTTTAGTTGCGATATCGATTTTGCAGTTACCAATGTATTTTACTCGACGGCAAATAGAACTGGAGTCCATCGGGGTTGAGATCGCGGAATCAAATTTGACCACAACTTTCTTTGTGGCCTTATTCTTTTCTTGTTGGCTTGTGATCACCAGTACTGACTAGTGATCCTATCTCATGCCAGGAAAAAGGCGCGAAAGGGAAGATGTGGAACCCTCCAAAAACCCCAAAAAAATCAAGTTCACTGACGATGCCATAAAGTTGGCCTCAAAGCTTGCACCTGATGAAATCGACTTTCCACGAGGGGGAGGAAGTGCATTTACCCCGTTGGAATATAAAAAAATAAGAACAGAGGCTTGTAAAGAGGCTGACGCAGAAATTGTCTTCGAAGTGAGTTTAAATACTCACTGGCTTCCATAGGAAGATGTCCATGGTTTACGTTGAAATTACAGGATTCACAGGTTGCGAAAAAGACTAAAATCAACCGGAAACCTCGTGAAAACGAAGCTAAGTCACCCCAGAAGCGGAAGAGTGTGGGGGAAGACAAGAAGAAAAGTGATAACATTCGTGTAGAGCATCTAAACTACAAAGTGAGTACCCAGCACTTTCGTGAGTTACAGGTGCTTATACATTGGGGGAAAGCGATTGGTTGAAGGGATGAAGATATTTTGTCAAATCATAGCCATTCAGCCTCTAGCCCTTATCGTTTCTCTACCTTGTCAGCTTGTTGGGCACGTGCCTGTCACGCATGTCTCTAGTCAACTCACGAAACGACTTGAAGCCATGGATGACAGTGACGACGAACCGATTGAACAAGACGATGATAAAGTTTGCGCACGAAGAGCACCAGAACTTTTTGAGATCTTCCACGTTGGGCAGTATGTTCCTGCTGTCATCACGGCTGTTCGGCCAGCTGGTACCACAGCTCGTGATGTGATAGGGATTAGACGCAAAATGGACGAAACCGAACGAGCTTGTCAGCGCGTGGAATTAAGTCTTATTCCAGAGCAGGTTAACTTGGGCGTTTCTAAAAATGACTTAACGAAATGTTTCGTGCGTTTCTCAGCCAGTGGTGACACTTTAATCTTGACCAATTTATTGATGCTTAGGTACTTCCAGCTGCAGTTCAATCTGTGGAAGACCATGGGTATATCCTAGATCTTGGTGTGCCTTCGATTACCGGTTTTATGTCTTTCAAAGACATTGAAAAAGGAATCTACCCGGATAAGTTACACGTCGGCCACCTTATTAATGTTTGTGTCTCCCACGTATCTGAAAATGGGCGAATGTGCAACATGACCATCGACCCAAAGTTGATATCTTCGTCTTCTGTGAGTCCCACACCATAGCCCCTGATTTGAACCTGCCTGACAATGACTGTCCCCATGCATTCTTGGATAGTTACATCAAATCACAAGTGTCACGTCTGTTCTCCCGGGGACGCTTGTCCAAGCACTCGTCACTGCTGTCGTCCCTAGCGGTCTTAACGTTCAGCTCCTCGGATATTTTCAAGGTACTGTAGATCTCTTCCATCTACCTCCTGGAGATATTACAGACAACTATAAGCCGGGTCAGAAGGTAATACTTTTAATAATAGAATGGCAGGCACTTACGCCTTTCGTAGATCAAAGCGCGAATTTTGTGGGACATGGTTGGTTCAGAGCCTCGCAGCTTTGCCCTGTCGCTGCTTCCGCACATAATCTGTCTGGACGTACCCCGCTTGAAAGGCAAACAGGCTGTCCAGGAAGCGTTCTCCGTTGGATCAACGCTGGATGGTGTTAAAGTCGTACGGGTGGAGCCTGACCGTGGCCTCGTGTTAGAAGTCCAGGATGGAATCCTAGGTTATGTTCATGTGCGGACAATTGTATACATGTCTTGAGGCTCTATACTGATTCGTTATGATCCTCGCCTCATGAAGATTCGACATGTGTCTGATGATCATGTTCCATCACTTTCACCAAATTCCGGGCACTGGAAAGTTGGGACTGTCCATCGTGCTCGAGTGGTTGGATTTCAGGCGATGGATGGAATTCTTCAACTCTCGCTCCAGAAGTCTGTGCTAGAGCAGAGGTTTCTTCAGGTAGCTGACGTAGAAGTCGGCGAACTATTAAAGGTATCCTAGACATCTCGGTCATCGGTATTGATGTGCTGAGTTCGAGACATTGTGATAGGCCACCGTGAAGAAACTCACTAGCACTGGATTGTTTGTCTCTATATCAGGGAACGTAGACGGTGTCATCTGGCCGAATCATTATGCTGATATTTCTCTGAAACACCCACAAAAGCGATTCAAGGAAGGAGCCAGCATCAAGTGCAGGGTGGGCATCAGATATATAAAAAATGATGGTGCGAGTTATCTGACTGGGTCCTAGGTTCTGGTAGTCGATCCCGATCGGAAAAGAATTGCACTTACCGCAAAGAAAACGCTAGTGGAGTCGGACCTTCCTATAATTGCTCGCCTAGAAGACGCTCAGGTGGGCAAAGTGACTTATGCTGTTGTCTTCAAAATATTGGACAAAGCCGTTCTCGTTGAATTCTACAACAATCTACGTGCACAGGTGCCGTTGAGGGAAACTAGGTAAGTTTTGTCTGATCCTGTTGTTGGCTATTTTTCTGTTTTGTAATGTGCGCCCAGCGAAACTCCTCCAGCTAATTTAGCCGAGGCATTCCCAATTGGCAAACCAGTCAAGGTTCGCATCCTTAGTATTGATCGGGAATCTATCCGCATAGTAGCCAGCATACGCCAGGCGACCTCGAAGGTAGCTGAAATACCAGACGTGCATAGCGTGCAGGTTGGAGAATCTGTTCAAGGACCAGTCCAAGCAATACACAAAGACCACGCGGTTGTGACCCTCCAGCCGACAGGTATCACCGCCCTCTTGTCTCTAAGCAACCTTGCAAACAGCCGTGATACAACTGTAGCACAGCTGCGCACTACACTCGTCATTGGTGAACAGCTGGATAACCTCATTGTACTTTCCCAGAACCCAGATAAGGGCATCGTAATAGTCAGCAAACGCCCAAAGTCGAAGGGAAAACTAGAAGCTCTCCCTGGCAATGAAGTCCTGACAATCAAATCTGTGCAAGCTGGTCATATTATATCGGGGCGAGTGACTGGATATGGACGAGGCGGAACATCGTTGCATATAGCTAATGGTGTAAAGGGTGTCTTACATCCCACGGATGCATGCGACGATTACCAGACTGGTACTCCTTTTCCCGGCCCCGGGACAGTGGTCAAGGGTGTAGTGGTCAATGTTGATAGATCTCGGCGGCTGGTCGTTTTATCCACTCGCCCTTCGCGGATGGGTCCTTTAGAAAATGTATCTCTTCCCGATCCCCAGATCTCGAACATTGAAGAACTCAAAGTCGGGGAGACTGTAAGGGGTTTTATAAAAAGCATTACAGAACATGGCCTCTTCGTGTCGTTGGGACGAAACATTGACGCCCGGATTCAGATAAAGGAGTTGTTTGATGAAGTATGTGATGTTGTGACTTCTCTAGAGTGTACTCAAACTTTCCCAGTATATCAAAGACTGGAAACCACGGTTTGATGTCAATCAACTTGTGCAGGGGAAAATTACTAGGTCCGTCCTTGAAGCTAAGTTCACTGTGATTTTTTCGCTCACTAAACATGTAGAGTCAACTCCGAATCAGGTCAAGTGGAAATGTCGCTCCGATCTGGACCAGTAAAAATGACCCTTCAGGACTTCCAGGAAGGGCAAAGGATTGATGGAATCGTTAAGAAAGTAGAAACATATGGTGTCTTCGTCCAGATCAAAGGCACTCAAATCAGCGGGCTGTGTCATAAGTCCGAGGTGGGAAATCAGTTCAATAAGAGATTGTTATTTTGACGGTTTCCTTAGGTCTCAGATAATGCAAAGGCAGATGTTTCCCAAGCTCTTCTTGGGTTCCATGAAGGTGACACTGTAAGGGCCGTCATCCTAACTATTAATCTCGAGAAAGAACGCGTGTCGTTTGGTCTCAAACCATCGTACTTTACCGATAATGACTATGAGATGCATGACATTGAGTCGTCCTCTCACGCTTCTCATGACGACTACGATGATCTCGTCGCGGATGTGAATCATAATGAGGCCAGATCTGAAAGCGAGGACGATGCTGAGGCATGTCTTCTAATCTTTTTCTTCGGTTAATAGACTCATACTACGTTAGGTGGTAATTATGGATAGCAGCCCAACAGAAGTAGAGCCAATACCTCGAGATGTAGCCACCTCCGAGATTATTCCTGCCCTTAAGTTACAGGGGGGATTTCGATGGACAAACCAAGTCCCGCAATCTGAAGATGACGAGGCCGCATCGATGAATGCTTCGAATGATGAGTCACATGCTGCCAAGGCGTCGAGGAAGAAGAAAGCGATTGAGTACGATTTGACAGCCGACATGCACACTCGACAGCCGGAATCGACGGCCGATTTTGAACGGTTACTCCTTGGCTCACCAAACTCTTCGTACTTATGGATTCAGTATATGTCTTTCCAGCTACAACTCTCCGATATCGACAAAGCAAGGGAGGTTGGAAAGCGTGCTCTCCGTACCATTAATTTTCGGGAAGAGATGGAGAAGTTAAATGTCTGGATCGCCATGCTTAACTTAGAGAACAAGTATGGCACAGATGACACGCTGGAGGCTGTATTCAGGGATGCAGCCCGTCACAACGACTCGAAGACCGTTCATTTAAGACTAGCTTCTATCTTCGACGAGACGGAGCGTCACGATGTGAGTCACGTGTTACAACTTATCACCATATTATGCACATAATATTTTCAGCGAGCGATGGAGCAATTTCAAAGGACTTGCAAGAAATTTGGCAAAAGCTCAAAGGTATGGACTTTGTATGGAGAACATCATATGAAGCGGGGGGAGCTGGAAGCTGCTAGACAACTATTGCCACGCAGCCTTCAAAGCCTTGAAAAACGGAAACGTATGCCTGTTCTCGTCTTCTTAAGCATGTTCTTTGATCAGTAGCACCTCAGACCTGAAAACAATAACCAAATTTGCTCAGCTGGAATACCGACTTGGAGATCCAGAGCGCGGTCGGACCATCTTCGAGGGTATTGTCGACTCTCATCCTAAACGACATGACCTCTGGTCTGTATACGCAGACATGGAGGCCACTCAACAAAACATTCAAGGTTTACGGTAATTGATTTCCCTTTCTGATTAAATGGAATTGAACATATACTCTTAAAGCAATATCTTCAACCGTATTCTTGCTCTGAAAATGACAAGCTACAAAGCCAAGTGCGTCATAACACCTATTTTAGAAGTGTATCATCTTAAAGTTTCACAGGGCATTTTTTAAAAAATGGCTTTCACTTGAAAAGCGGCTTGGCGATCAGGATGGAGAAAACACAGTCAAGGCAAAGGCGATTGAATGGACACGTAAAGCTGGCGCCGGCGCCGGCACCGCTTAGTGGACAATTGTATTTATACCGACAAATACTTAATATGAGCAGATGCAAAAGGAGAGTCATAAATTCACGAGTGAGATACTGATGAAAAGAAAGAAGTCAATGAGAGGGATAATGGCGAAGCTACATGAGCATGAAAAAAAAGGAGAGGGATTACGAGCGTGAACGAGTCCGTTCGTGCCCAGAAGATGCATAATCTGGCCCATAGTCGCTTGGTCGGCGATGATGCGATTGCGTTTCAGATCCAGTCATTCGTCGCTGCCACATTTCCAACTCCTGAGACAACGAGTCTAGTTCTAGGACATTATCTTCACTGGAACTTCCATGATGCTCTGAGACCCCAGAAATTGGTCGAATTCGACTGAAATCGGTTTGATCCACTTCGAGTAACAAGCCAATCTTGTGGCTCAACTGCTCATTTTCTCGTTTGAGTGATGCATTTTCGCTGCTGAGTTGTTCCAGATAACTCTCATGGTGGCCGCCACGCGCTGCAGTAAGAGACGCGCGGAGACGTTCAATCTCACCCTCCAGGTCTTGTACAGTGATCAAACGATCGTCCGCCTCGCGTTGAGCTTCCATCAATGATTCACGTACACGCTCCACCTCATCTAGATTGTTTTCTAGTTTGCGTTGGAGATTGGTGTTGTCTTGGGTAAGACGTTGGTTTTGGCGTTGCAAATCGCTGAGCTGTCCACGCAAGATGTCGCTCCCATCGTCTGATCCAGGGGTATTGCGACCATTCACACCACGGGGCTTAACACTAGCTGGAGATCCACCTCGCAATGCAGTGATTTCAGCTTGTAGGTCCTGGTTGACACCCTTCGCCTTGGATAACTCGTCTTTCATGCGTCGCAGCATCTTCTCGGTATGTCTATATATGCAAGGTGAGCAATAGAGGAGGTAGTGATTCAGCGAATGACTGACTTGACGTAGTGGACCGCGGTCTTGTAATCCTCTTCCATTTGTGCCATCCGAGTTTTATGAGTCTCTTCGGCTTCTGCGAGTTTCTGCTCGGCGGCCTCGACACGAGCGTCTACGAGATCCTCACCTGGACTCGAGCGTCGACTGGAGCGAGCCTGATCCAACTGATTTGATAGAGATGCTGCGTGTGCTTCTGCATCCTGATGGCGCTGATTAGCCAAGTTCAGTTGTTGAATAGCATCCTCGTGCAATCGCGTTTGTTCCTCAAGCTTCTGCTCAACTTCATACAAACGGCCACGTCCGTTTCCAGTTTTGTTTATCTCATCCTCGTCAACAACTATTCCGTTCTCCGCCAGGTAATTCCGCAAGGTGCTCTGACGAACTTCAAGATCTGACAGAGCCCTCATTTTCTCTCGTAGCTCGGTGTCTTTAGAAGCAAGATCCATGCGCAACCGTCCACTGTCCGCCATAGCATTTGCAAGCTGCGCTCTTAACCCAACAATCTGTGATCTCAGGGACAACTGTTCGGTCTGAATGGTTTGTGCCCGTTGACGGTGCTCCCCTAGTTCCTGTTCGGACTGGTGAAGTCGTTGGCTCGTCTCCTTGAGTAATTGGCGGAGTGAAGCAGCTTCCGCTTCCATAGCTTCGAACTTCTCCTCTTGACTCCGAAGAACACGATCCTCGTCAGCCTTCAAATCCCGATGGCTATCTAGGAGCTGCCCAAGCCCAGACGTAGTGAATGTGCGCAATGTATCCGCCTCGGCGCGTGAAGCTGCCCAAGAGTTCTCAACATCGGTGAGTTTAGCTTGCGCTGATTCGGCTTCGGACGACCTTGCCTCTAGCTCACTCCGCAATTCAACCATGTCCTGCTCAAGCCGCGACACTTGTTCAGTGGCGCGGCGCCATTGTGTGACTAGCTCCTCACTCCGAGCGGCCGATGCCTTTAACGCCGCTTGGGCCTGTTCAAGAGCCTTCAGGTGCTGGTCGCGTGACTCTGTGATCGCCTCAATTTGACCCTGGACATTCCGCTGCTCAGCCTCCCTTTGCTGAGCCGCAGAATTGTATGAAAGCAGTTTCTCTGCATGTTCTCGCATAGACAACTCCGTCTCGACATGTTTTTCGTGTAACTCGTTGTGTTCCCGCGATATGTGCGCATAAGATTCCTCCAAAATCTCTGTTCGTTTGGCAGTTTCAGCCACACGAGCGTCCGCCTGTTCTCGGAGCTGTGTCTGCAGCTCAAGTGCCTCCTCAAGTTCAGTGATTCTGCGATCCTGCAAGCTCTTGCTAGTTGCAATGCTGGATAACTGCTTCTCAAGTTGAGCTGAGCGTTCTCTGTCTAAACGACTTGCTTCTGCGGTCGAACCAGACTCGTAGGCAGTGAGTTTTGCACGGTAAAACGCAGCCTCCTGTAGTGCTCCGCTTCTGACGCGATCAGCCTCAGCGAACCGCTCTGAAGCCGCACGTGCGTGTTCGGCGACAAGACCCTTGGAAAACGTCAAGAAATGCTGAAACTTTCAAAAAAATCACGTACATGAATTCTCGCACGATCTCGCTTTAGAGCTAGAACAAGATCACTCAATTTTCGCACATCGTTGTCAGATTCTGCTGCTTGTTCCGGTGTCAACGACTCCGGATCGCCATCAGTGGGGGCCAAGTCCACGTCCCATACGAAACCTGCCTTGCTCGCAATGGATAGGGCTACGCGCATCCATGCCTCGCGTCGCTTCGCCGTCTCGAGTTCAATTTCTTTTTGCTTAAGCATATCGACAACGACACTACCCCCAGAACCTGGATGTCCTGAAGATTCCGGTCTGTGTCCAGGTTGGAAACCATTCATGACAGTAGGAGAGCGTTTACCAAGCGAGTAGAATGCGTCTGGTGGAGGTTGACCACGGTCAACATTAGGGGAAGGACTTCGTGCTGACAAACCACTCCTCCCCGCGGCCATTGAAGCTATATTCGGGGGCTGCCCATTACTGGCACCGGGAGGATTCTGTGGTTGCTGTGTTGGTGAAGTGGTCCCATTACCAAGTGTCTTGGTACGGGACGGATCCGGGGACACAGCCCTGTCACCTCCACGCTGAAACAAAGGAGACTCTGTTCTTGGTGCCGGGGCTTGATGGCTAGAGTCATCTGGTGGGTCGTCCACTCGCTTCGGACGGGTGGGTGCTGCCGACAGAGTTTGTATGCTCCCTGGCCCTGGCGCAGGAAAAGGCTGCATGGCTACACCGTTAGCAGGTCTGATTCGTGAGGACCCTGTGGGAGACAATGCGCGTTCAACCTCTGGCCCTGTAGGCGACATCGTGCGTTGGCTCTGTGGTCCACCTTGTTGTTGTTGCTGCTGCTGCTGCTGCGGAGCGCCCTACCATTGGAAGAATAAGGCCTAAGTATAGGAAGTCAAATAAAGACGGACCCGAGTATTTTGAGATGATCCGGATGGTCGACTAGCATCAGGATACTTTATATGCTCTAGGTACTTGCTATAAGCCAAGAGGCCTCGTAAAGAGAGGGGAAAAAAGTACTTGTGTCGAGAACGTGAATCACATTGCTATCCTCCGTCTTTGTTAATCCGAACGATTCGCCACCTAAGACAAAAACGCGTGTCCCTGAAGAAGACATAGCATGTCCAGATCTTCCGCTCGGCGCTGGACCCATATTTTGAAACATGTACCATCGCTGGTCTACATGGAGATGAGCGGCGCGGAACGTCATGAGATACAAAGATGAAGACACACTGGAGATTTTGAACGCAGCAAGGTCACCCAAATCTTTACCATCCACTCCACGACCCCCAAAAACATACATGACATCATCCACTAGTGCTGCAGCATGTCCTTCACGAGCGGCAGGTATGAAACCGATACAATTAAGCTCTTTCCATGCGCGAGTAGTGACGTCGAAGCACCATGTGTCATTGTAATGGAACTGGCCGTCCGTGCCTCCAAAGCTGACGAAATTGCGTTAACTCAAGATAAAGAAGTCATGCGCAACACATACACGAAGATTTTGTCATTGTATGTCACACAGACGTGCCCAGTCCGTGCACGAGGAACAGAAGTTGAATCCACAGGTCGGTATTCTTCCCAGACTGGGGCAGCTGCTTTCACTACGTACACAACATCAGAACAAAATCACACGCAATCGGGCGAGTACCTACAGGAATTTAGGTCAAACGCCCAGAGATCGTTGAGAAATTGTCCCTCTACTTGACCAGCAAAGACGAAAAACTTGGTGCCGACCATAGTGACTGCGTGTCCGTACCGGCCAACAGGCGCATCACCGCGAGTCGTGACCTTAGTCCACTCCCGTGTCGCTACATGGCTGTGAATAAAAGATGAAAATCAAGAAAGTTGGAGAACTCACATATATTGAGAAGATACAGCGCATCGTCTTGTTTTTCATCTGGGTGGGCCTGGCCATCCTGCTTCGTATCTCCTCCCCACACAATAAGAACAGTGCTGACAAGTGCACTAGCATGCCCTACCCGAGGAGGAGGCAGATCCCCCACGGTTTGAAGAAGAGCAGCCGATAGATCTCGTGTAGAAATAAGATAGAGATCTGAGCGCACAGACTCGCGCACAAGACCACCAAAGAGATAGAGCTCCCCATTCGGGGCAGCGGACAGGGGAAGAGAATGACCGTACCGTGGAAAGGGCGATGGAGATGGAGTAGTTGGAGCAGATCCATTTGGACGCTGCATGGTGATGGGGGGAGGAAATGCAAGACGCCGGGTAGACCATGGGAAGTTTAGGGGTCTGGATTGCGGAGCTGGAGCTGGATTTCCTTGAGGGTTTGTGTTAAAGCCTGGTGTTGGAGTTGTCCCAGGAGGTGCTGATACACTAACCGCAGGAAGTTAGGCATCACTAAGATCCATTGCGGAGAGCTCATACCTAGGCTGTTGCTGTTGTTGCTGCAAGAGCTGCTGAGTGTCTCTTGTCTGAGCTAGGGCTTGGCTAGGCGACTGAGCGACGTTGACAGAAGCAGCAGTCGCAACTGCGCTTGGCTGTCTCTTCCTGAAGAAGGACATCCTCCTAGTGTTCTTTCTGCCTAGGAGAAAAGACGTGGTTGAAGGATAGACCTGGCGATTGCGCTGGGGGTTGTAGTCGCTGTTGTGCGCGACGACCAGGCTATGACCGCTGTTGTGATGCAAATATCCCGAAGACGACCCAAAACTCCGTTTACCTCGGTTGACTAATGAGGGTCCTTGTTGGCACCTCCATGCCGCAACTGCCTGGCAGCGCCAGATTAATGTGAGAGTATCAGATCTGTTTGGTACACTGACGGCGGCAGCGCCATTCATCGCCACTATTGCTTCTGGCATGGCTGTCGTAAATCCTTGCCTTCTGGAGCTTTCTGGTAAAGTTCATTGGCCCTTGTGCTCGATGCAGTGTAAATGTCATGTCTTCTCAATCCAATTCTGGCTCTCATGCGGTAGCCGCTGCCAGAGGCACCTGAGACACACATGAGTCTTTCCTTTTCCCCATTACCCTCGACTAGTACCGGCCTGAGCCTCTTGTTGGTTGCTACTGCCAAGGTAAGCATATTGGCCGCTTATGTTGAAATGATGATCACTTATTATATCTGCTTGCGCAGTTTTGTTAGGTCCAATTATCAGTTCCCTCAGATTAGGCCGAACTCTCCTCGGGGGAGCTACACACTGTGAATCGGCATTTCATCCTGATTCTCACCAAACTCAACAAGTAACATTTGCCCTTGACGGAAGACTCCAAGGACTCTCGAACATGATCCGGCTATCATATTCTGCAATAGCTTATCTATATTTTCTTGTGGAATAATTCTAAATCTTTCACACTTTGAACCGAGCTCGTTTCATTGTGCCTCACATGATGAACAGGGAAGATCATTGCGTCACCCCTCATGGATACGGTATATGATCAATTGCTTCATGTCCATCTTCGGCTATAGACTCCGTAACTTGATGATTCTTGCTGGTGAAAGTTTATCCTACGTCAGTTCATTGTTCAAGTAGTATCATTTCAAATCTTGCTGGCCGTGGTAATTCATGACCAAGATAGCTTACATAAGTTACGCTGTTACCGTGAGCCACCATGGTAAGCATCCAGAATATTTTTCGTTCACGGTCGAAAAAACTACAGTATATATATAGCCACCAAAGGCCAAGAACCAGCATGGTCTCGGTCGCGCTATCATTAACAAACAAGCAAAGGTCGCTCGCAGCTCAAAGGAATCTGACCTGGTGAGCCTGATGGCACCATGTTTCGTGGCCCACCCTCATTTTTAATTATCAGTACACCACAGATATCGATGCAACAGGAAGACTCAAGTCTGTTACTCAAGAACGAGACTTAGACGAGTTCCTGAGCACTGCCCAGCTCGCTGCGACCGACTTCACAGCAGGTCTGATGATTTATTCCGTTGAGGCATACGACTGAGGCCCTTATGATTTAGAAAAACAGAATGTCAAGATTATCCAAACTCCATCTATAAATGCGTCTTCAGCACATAATACATTTCTTTTGACTGCAGAGGAGGAGAGGGATGCCTTAAGGCGTCATCGTGAAAATCGTGACAAGCTACGAGTTCCACGAAGGTATTCAATTCTCATACAAAGTTAGAGTCCTTATTATCTCGTGTCATAGACCTCCGTGGACCAAGGACCTAACCCCTGCTCAGCTTGAACGTCAAGAACGAGACGCCTTCCTTGAATGGCGACGGAGCCTCGCTGAGTGAGTGCGTCACATTTCCAAATTTACCCCTCATTACAAAGACTTGACGATACACCACCACCTCCCCAGGCTTGCTGAGGAGCAAGAACTTTTGCTCACGCCTTTTGAGCGCAATATCGAAGTATGGCGACAACTTTGGCGGGTTCTAGAGCGTTCGCATCTCGTCGTGCAAATTGTCGATGCACGGAATCCCCTTCGGTTCAGATGTGAGGATCTCGAGTCATACGTACTGGACATCGAAGGACCGGAAGGGGAAAGTGGTTCTGCGTCAGCAGATTATCAAAGAAAAAACTTGTTACTAATCAACAAGGCTGACTTGTTGGATAATGAGCAACGGTCAGCAATTTCGAGCCGCGTCGCTTGTGGAATGTGTAACTGATGCCAAAGGCACTAGACGACAGTGGGCAGATTACTTCGATCAAAAGGGCGTCACGTACGCGTTTTTCTCGGCTGCTAACGCTACAGCTCTTCAGCAAGCACGGCGAGAGATCCAGGAGAGCGCGGATGCGGCTCAAGGTCTTGAAGACTCTTGCGATGATGAAGACGATGAGAGCGCCGGAGAGGAGAGCGAGGGGGAAGGCCAGGAACCTAAACCGGATTTCCCGCCCAGTGATTTAGACTCAGATGCTGACCATGACGAAACCCTTTACTACTCGGCCGGGGAGGATGCTTCCGAGGACGATCGTATAAAGGTGCTCACGGTGCTTGAATTGGAGGATCTCTTCACTAAAACAGCTCCGCGGCTACATCGTTCGTCAACTTGTCATATGTTTCCAGCCCTGCTCATTCCACATATACAGCAGGCGACAGCGACCACCCGACCAGGTTAACGGTCGGTCTTGTGGGATATCCAAACGTTGGCAAATCAAGTACCATCAACTCTCTTCTTGGGGAGAAAAAAGTCTCTGTCTCCGCCACACCAGGAAAAACAAAACACTTTCAGACAATTCACCTCTCGCCAGACCTCGTGCTATGCGATTGTCCTGGACTGGTCTTCCCCCAATTTGCTGTACAAAAGGCTGAATTGGTATGTGATGGTGTCCTTCCCGTTGATCAGTTACGGGAGTCCCACGGCCCAGTTTCACTCGTGACGAAGAGGATAGGCCGTGATGTCTTGGAGGCTACATACGGCTTGACGATCCGCAGGAGAGGCGAGGAGACAGGTTTTGAGACTGACGACGTTTCAGCTGAGGATCTGCTCGTCGCATATGCGAGTACGTCACGCTTCGAATTCGACCAACTTTTGGTGTATTCACCGTTTGTTATCATTCAGTTGCACGAGGATTCGCTCGATCAGGGCAGGGCAACCCAGACGAATCTCGGGCCGCACGCTACATCCTTAAAGACTACGTAAATGCCAAGTTGCTGTTCTGCCACCCTCCACCCTCTATCCCCGAGGAAGAGTTCAATGTTCCCACCAAGCAGAATGTGCTTCGCAGGCTCGAACAGGCAGGCAAAAAGAAAGCCCCTGTAACCAGAGTCGGAAAAGGCGCTGATACATTCATGTATCCAAATCCTCCTGCCTCGTCGACAAATGTTGGCGTCGGTGAGGATTTTCCGGTAGAAGGACAAAAGTCGCGTGCGCTGGACGCTTCATTCTTCGCTGGAGGCTCCCAACTCTCTTCTCGACCGTTTGTGCAGGGTCAGCAGTTCTCGAGGTCAAAAGCATACCCCCATCAAAATTCAGTCGCAGATGATGGTACTGCCGTTACGGGTCGCCGAGCAAGACTGATGGCTGTGTTAGCAAATAATCCGGATGGTGTGGCAGGGTCCAAAGGCAAGAAACATCACAAGGGGAATAAAAGAATCAAACAGCGAAGCGGTAAAGGATATGACTGACTACACTTGAAAGTTTGGATGGATACGATATGCAATGGAATTATCCTTGAGTTCCAACCATAAGTTGGATATTAATTGCGCCTGAGGTTTGAAGACAAATTAAAATGACATTAGAACTTTTATTATAATTGACCATTGAAGCTAAGATTTAGAGGATTAACAAAGTTTGTGTCGTTAGCTTAAAACTTGCTGCCAAGCTTGTAAATTTGTCAAAAGTAGTTAGCTTAATTTTTGTTAAATGTTTAGCAAAATGTAAATTGAATTTCGACTGTTAGTTTTCACGAATACACTTTTGAGTAAACTTAAATCAAGTCAGGGATCAGGCAACCAGGCCAAAGAGGGCTGGTGAATATACCGGCACACCCTCGTGTAGTAGGACGAAAGTGATCACTCCCCCACCCGGGTCACCCTTTCCCGGGATAGCAACTTCGACGAAGTTGCTATTGAGTGCTGGTGGTAAGCAGCTGCTTACCGGCCCAGAACAAAACGGCCTGATTAGTTATGCGAGGGCTGGGGGAAGTCAAAAGAAAAGTATCAGTAGCAGCATCTGCTGGTCAATCATCTTGTCGTCCTATCCATCGATTTCAGCAAGATACATGCTTCAAATATGTTTACATACGTTTCGCCCAAGTTTCAAGTCGGCAGACAGGAGACTCAAACGAAATTTCAGGTCCTTCTCGAGATTACGGACTGTCTCTTCGACTTTGATCGAAGAGATCAGCTGCAAAGGAGGAAAAAGGTTACTTGCGCAGTTCAAACACCCGACAGGTGATGAAGGCCGGATATCCTACCTGAAAAGATTGTAAAGCACGATCTAGAGTCTGGTTGAATTCGGTGATTTTGTCTTGGTCCTCCTTGTGGCGCAGGATTCGTCTCATCTTGTTTCCGAAACTCTTGCTCTGCAGAGTCTCCATGTATTTCTGAATAGGCTCCAGAGATCTAGAAAGACAACGTTCAACTTATTACCCAGACAAAAAGAAGGTAAGTACTACGCGCCTAGCAAAGTCAGAGATGCGGTCTCGAAGGTCGGGAGGGATTGCGGTTATATCAGGAACAACGTCGTTGATCCTAAAGAGAATATCCTCTGCCCGTCGTGCGAGAGCTCGACATCCGTCACGATTAGTCTTGACGGTCTGAAGTGCCGCAGGTATAAAGTCACAAGCAAGAAAACACTCTTTGGATAGTTGTGACACACCTCGCAAAGCTCTGCGATGTGAAGGACGCATCCAGTGGCGCTTTTGAGTGGGGGGAAGAAACCTGCAGAGTCTCTCAAGGCTCTTAGCGTCGCCAGCGTCGCTGCCTGAATATCATGCTTGTCGGGTTGTTTTAGTCGCCCTAGGCGTCGTAAAAGCTTTCCCATGGTGGACTTTGTTGACGCTTCGAGCTATGGTAGAAATAATGGCATTATTCCCCGCTTTTATGTTCGAGAGACCCCGAGGCAATTCACGCGCTGCAAGAGTTCCCACCAAGGCTGTTCTGGAAGGGTATCCAATGACATATGCTATGCCATCCTGTGCCATAAACATTTCGAGTATTGCATCGCAGCCTGACAGGTATCTGGCGTCACAAACCTATCCACAAATTATGTGGAACACATGCTTCTCGGGTCTCTCAGAACCAATGTCATCGGGGCAAGCCTGTTGGGCGGAACATCTTGCGTTTTGCATCTTATTCACATTACTGTCTCCGACTGCGCAGAGGTAATTCGCTGTGAATGAGATCTCACGCTGTGGAGTGAATTCCCATCAGACATTTTCCATGACACAGCAGCACAGCTTTATCATCGCCAAGGTTAATGCCATCATGTTGGATAGAGACGTGTGGTCCCGAGGGCCGGGAGGGATCACGTCTATATTGCGAACAATGTCGTTGAGACCGAAGAGAATCCTCCTGTCCAATAATACGACATATATCACGATAAACCTTGACAGTTTGAAATGAGGCAAATATGAAGAAACAAGTAAGGAAACAGTTGAATCAGTGTAACACACCTCACATCTCTAGGATATGAAGGATGCATCTGGTGATTGTGTGGAGGGAGAAAACCCAGCGGCGTCTCTCAAGGCTGAGGCCCGAGGCTCAATCTCACCATAGTATACACATAGCCGCCTGAATGTCAGAATTTGCTGCTGGCTGTGAGGCTGTTGCAGTCGCCCTAGGCATCGTAGGAGCCTTCCCGAGACTGTTTTCGCTGACGTCTCAAGCTGCGTCAGAATTAATGGCATCCTTCCCTGGTTTATATTGTTTGATGAAGGATGCCAAAGCATTTCGCTGCGAGTCACATGGGACCAAGGGTGTTCCTGGATCGAAAACTAAATCACACAGCAGCATAGTTTAATGGTTGAGGGCTCGAGGTTGGCGGCCAAATCGTATTGCGCCAGATCCAATTACTACGAAGCACGAAGGTATGGAATAGCTGAAGACTGATACTGGTATGACGTGTGCAAAGCAGAAAAGCAGAGTAAATATGGGAACGAGCTCCGTCAGTTCACTGCTAATAGGTAGCTAGTTTGAATTTGATCCCTTGCACGACTGGTCGTGGGAAACAAAATGTGGTACCTGGCGCATCTAGCAGTTCAATCTCGCGGGATCGCAGTAGGGTGGCAATAACTCAACATAGCTGGAGTGCAATTTCAGGCGGGTGGGTAGAGCATGGTGGTCTCAAGCGTTGTTTCTACCTATAGGTCGCTCTTGCGGGAAACGCATCGTCTTCCGCATATTTATCTAAGGCATGTCGAACAGTTTTTCTGTGTTCAACGCAAGCTAAGTCAGGTTTCAATAGGCAATTCTTTCGAGTCAAGGTGCAACAGTATTTTCGTCAGAATATCGTCACTAAACAATACAGACCCCGATTAGTTGACGCGAAGTTGAAGAAAATGAGGAAGGTTTGAGAATTTTGTCTAGATACATGGCCAATCGCTCATTGTTATAAAGGAGCTACGGCAGCTACGACGAGCAAACGAAGGTGAAAGGAAGGCTTTGCAGCAGGTGCTAGACCTAGCTTATGGGAGGCAAGGAAAGTTGAAGCATGAACTGATGAAGGTGAGGTCTAGCAACATCATATGACATTTCTATACAATCCTTTGTCTCGTCTAGCATTTCCTGTCGAATCCGTTCGAACCCCCACCTCCCCGTATCATACCTGCTGTTGAAAGGTCACGACCTCCATCGTTCTCCCCAGAGCTGACTACTCTTCTTACATCACAACACGCTCGGACTTTGACCCGACCTCTCAAACTCAGCGCTCTGAAAACGCCGCCCACCTTACCAGAACGCGCCGATCCATCATCAGAAGAAGCTCGTTTACTGGGACCATTCAGTCGTCGCAGAGAGGTTAATATTCGCTGGCGCTATCACACGGGGGAGCTAAAGAAAACATATTTTCCGTTGGAGTTGACACGGCCACACGTTGATAGTGACACATTCCGTCTTCGTATGACTGGAGCGGAAGAATTGAAGCTACTAGAAGATGTAGAACAACTCGCACGATCACCTTATGATGGGACGCCCATGCCCAGACGAGAGCGGGCCACGAATCATGACCATAGGCCTCCATCCCACCCATTCCAGGCTGGTTTTGACTCTCCACTCCCTACGCGATTCCTGCGCAGGAGGTATCGCGAGCTGCTAAGCCGGATTCCGATCCTCATCCCAAACAATAAATCCAACACCGGGTGCAGCACAGCACTTTCTCCCCTCGCGCTGTCTAATGCCACTCGTCCCTTACGAATTGGGAAGGGAACAGATGAAGACATGAATTGGATCATTAAAGCAGAAACAGAAGATATGCGTACAAGTGAAAAGAACAACCAACGTTGAATATTAACAATGGCGCCCTAAATGGACATGCAGTAATATAAGTATAGCCACCACTCGTCAAGCTCAGAAAGTGACGATCATAGCGGGAGGTATGAAACCAGTACCGCTGTTGTCTTTGGCAAACGGCGTATCTTTCCAAAGGCTAAGATTCACTGTCCCCAATGATATCGCCGATTGCAAGTTCGTGCAATTGGATAAGATAAAGATTATAATCTCTGTCCACAGCCTGAGCTGCACCCGCCTCGCCGAGCGATTGGTCGACACCGCATTGGAAGTTCAACATCGACCGGTACTCGTCGAACGTAAACTGAGGTTTCACTTTCACGCCTTTGAGCATCTCCTGTTCGTCATAAATGTCAAGAGGGAGATGAATGAAGCGAGCATATACTCACAGTCGGTGTTAAGGGGAATAGACCGTAATATTGCTTGGCTCGTTCGAGGCCAGTGTCTCTCGGACCATCATTCAAAGTCTTGAGATTCTGCTGCAGGGCGACAACGTTTCGCAGAATTTTTTGAATTCCGTGCTTGTTGACGAATCGTAAATGTCGCGACCCGGATATCAACACTTGCTCCATCAATGCACCTAAACCTTCGAACACGAATCTGTGACAACATCAACGGTCATATGTGGCGGATCTAATCATTTACCCACCTACGGTCCCTTTCGGGTAGAGATGCCATTGCAACATCGTCACATTTACCGATTTCTATGTTGAGCTCCACGATATGCGGATCGGGCTCAATTGGTTCATGTTCTAATTGGTAGTTACCCTGTGAGTATAAGACTAAGTCATTGATTGTGGCATACCAACAATACTAATTATCACTTACCCGTTGGATAGAAAGGCTGAGGTAATGAATAGCTTGACAACGAATGTCTGTCCGAAAGGTGAACAAAACCATCTCTGTCAACTGTTCGTAGGTCTTGAGTAATGCGTCAAGTCGTCTGCATGCGTATATGTAAGACATGCGTGTATTTGTAGCCTATTGGTGCGACTTACAATGCCATAGCGCGGGTCAGTGGTAATTGAAGTTGGTCATTGGGAAGAACTGAGAAAATTGTTGAAGCATGGAATGTCGACGGTGTTTGCGCCGTCTGCGGTTCAGGAACATCACCACTGCCCGGGGATGTAGGTTCTTCAGAGAGGGACTTCAGCGAATTCAGCTGGTCGATAAACCACCTCTGTGGGTGGTGATGTTCATTGCATGATCCGCGCATAATGAACCCTGAGCTTACCAAGCTATGGTAGAGATTACCAAGGGAGGTAAGTTTGCGGTTCGGTGTTATAAGATCGTTGAGGGATATTGAATTACTTCCAAGAAGCTCAAGTTCAATCCGAGCTTCTTGCCGACATAAGTTTTGCTTTTTCGTGGCACCAGTCTGGGATATCCCAAAATTAAATCCTACATAGGAAAACGATTGCCAGATTCACATACCGCACCCGAATTGATTACTGTTAGGCACGCTGTGATTTCTGGGCGTTGCGCCCAGATGGCCGATATCGAAATTTGTGATTCAGAGGAATTGCTTGATGGAGGGCGAGACACAAGTTCGCGAAACTGATCGCTACATCGCTGGTAAAATTGTATAACTACACCTAAGATCAGGCGAGAATAATTTTCGCGATGGAATGGCGTAGTGCGCAGCATCGCGCAAAGCGAGTTGATGAGTGCTGCTAGCTGTATGCTCGCCTGTATGCACAGCATTAGAATTAAGAATAAGTTGAATGGCCACCGCCCTCACCTTCACCAATGGTTGGGATGATAACCCCGAAGAAAGTGGGTCAGGTTGGAATGCATCGGGATCTAGTGACTGTAAAGCGCGCTATAGTAACCCCTCTGGAGTCAACACGTACCTGAAACAGCATGATGGAACACATATTGCACTTTCTCCTCCAGTTGCGGAAGATACACATTTGAGACAAATTCATCCAAGAAGACGTTGGAAGATCGTGTAGCGTCGACCCCTGTGGGCAATATCTCTGCCACACGATCGAGGAACGCCAGTGTCGGTTGGAATAAAACACTAACATGAAACGCGTCAGGTTTAATGAGTATCTGGTGTTGGCCTGCGTCAAGGAAGCGATCATCTTTGCCAATCTGTACCATAGTCGACTGAGCAGTCTGTTCGGAAGAGCCTTGCACCAAGCCCGGGACGGTTTCTTTAAGAACGCGCGTAAGTTCGTCCTCGTGTCGCTTGAGCGACTTGACAACGAGCTTAGCATCAGAGTCGCCAAAACGGAAAACAGGCTTAAAGATTGGGAGATTTAAGGCGGTTTATCTTGATAATAGGTTAAGCTCACTTTTGTTTTATCACGTCCGATCCTACCTTCCCGCAAAACCTCGTTTATTGAATTAATTGGGTTGCGGCCAGAAGAAATACCACGTTCCTCGTCCATCAGGTGAGCTTGAAGAAAGCCTTGTATCTGTGATAAATCATTGAACTTGTGCCTTTAAATTTCAATACAATACCCCGAACCTCAGTCTGCAATGGTGACCATAGATCGGCTAAATTAAATAGCGCCCCAGGTTTCGCTCCAGACATGTCTTTGAAATCTCGTCTCTGTGTTGGAATGTTTGAAATAAATTGACCACACAAAGATGACAACCCACCGATCCGATCCGATTGGCAACCTCATACACAACCCGTAGACCTTGGAGAACAGCGTCCAGCTTGGAGTACAGAGTCCAAAACATATCCCTCAATGTCTCCTGATCCAACTCTTTGACGGACGATTCTAAAGATGGCAACCGAAGACCAGATAAAGAGTGCTGCCTCGATGCCCCAAAGACGCTGGATGGGCGTCCTGTCGAGCCTGGCGCAAGTAAGATCATGCGCTTATTGAATTCGGCGCGCTCCTTCACTTCATCGATGGTTGTTTCCAGCAAGGAGTAAATTTCAACGGGAAGCCGCTGTGTAACAATATCCAATCCATTACCAAGTTCTCCAAGTACAGCCAGCGACTCGAGCACCGTCTCAATATAACCAAATGAGTCGCTCTCTGGATTGCCAGAAGGGCTGTCAGTATAGCCAGCAGGAGCTGTAGTACCTGATTCTCGCCGTGAGGCCTCGAGGTCAAATTCTTCTGATGGGTCGACCGGAGCCTGGTTAGCACGAACTAATAGGTCGTTGATGAACCGGAATAGCCGCTGCGGGCGTATATGTGTCTCCAAACACAGCGCTTTCGCCGGTTCATTTACAGTTCCACCTTTCTCGTATTCTACTACGGGGACTAGACCCGGATTAGCATATCCACCGCATCGTTGTGATTAGCTCACTTGTCTGTTGGCCAGGTATGTATGGTGACCACCGTGTCTCACACCAAAAGGTTTTAAGATATAGGTGAGCGTGAAGTTCCTCTATCAGAATTTCTTTCAATGCCTAGGATAACGTTAGAGCTGAAATGGTAGAACTGCAGGTAGCTGACCGTCTCCTGGCCTGCCAGATAGCTCCGTAAGTCTGAAACGGCGCCGATGTCAAACATCTCCGGTCGAGCTATTGTCTTAAGACTCCGGACAAGTAGCACAGCTGCTTGCAATAACCGCTTTTCAGACATGAGGGATTCAAGGACATCTGGGACCGATTTCAAGTGCTCGCTGCATCCCAGTAAGGTCTGACTAAACACAAGTAGGAAGAACCAGGACACTCACATCTGATCAAGCAACCGGAGCATTTCCTCCAATGTCTGGCCTCGTGTCCAAAGCTGCACGAGGTCAGCTCGCTTGTTGCCAAGCGCGTCCTTGGCTTCATGTAGAGTGGTGCGTGCGTCGTTGATCTGTGACTGGGTGGCACTGAGCGAACCGAGAAGTGAAGCATGATGTGGGAGGGCGGCAGCAAATGATTGATAGTGTTCTGAATAGACATTGAAACGCTATGACGAAAATGTCAGGAAAAATGGCACACACGGTCCACTGTCCCCTTGAGGGACTTCTCGAGAACCCGTTTTGTCTGCTGAAATGACCTCATGTCCTTTCCTACAGACGAGTCATCCAGCAGAGAAAGAGCAAGGTCCACGGGGTTAAACTGTCAAGCAGTGAGGGTTGGGACAGGCATATGCAGCAAGAAACCTTACATCTGGATCGAGGACAGACTCCCATTCATCTGCTACTTGTTCAAGCACGGCTTGGAAGGATGGCATTGGTTACATCAACTTGTAGACAACAGTGTTAGCGTACCATCAATATCACCTTCCCTGGCTTTTCCATTAGTTCTTCGACCGTGAACTTTATCCCGTATACGCCGCTGCCTCTCTTTTTCTCTGGCTATCTCGCGTTCTCTCTCCTGGTTTCTCTCAACGTCACCGTTAAGAAGCGCCCTACGAGAGGCACCGGCACTTTGGAAGGCGGCTGCTACAGCTGAAAGCGAGGGTGGTGGTAACGTGCGAGGCTCATCTCTTGCCATAGGGCTCGCATCGACTTGGTAGCCCAGCCGTTCGGAGGATGTATCCAGGCTGGCGTGATCTGAAGTAGTGCGTGATGAAGCTTGAGATGTCTGCCTAGGTCGTAAATCTGATCGGGTAGGCCTAGATGGAGAAGGCGCAGCTTTCGATGAACTAGCTAACGAGCCGGGGGTCGTAGGTCGTGGCTGTCTGTTAATTGCCAGCGGAGGTGTTTGTTGGCTATTGCCTACAAATGGGCTATTTGGAAGTCCAGGTGATATGGCTCGACGGGTGCCAACATTGTTGCTTGGGAATGGTGGAGCTGCTCGCGACATACAATTCTTGTTGCCACTTCGCTGTAGACGCAACAGGTTTTAAAGTCCGACGATCATTGATGCTCGACTCCGTTGAAAAAAGAGGGCATAAGCACATACGCCAGCGGCATTATTCCACGTATATTTCAGTCTCACGAGTACTTTTTCACTCTTTAATACCTTTGCTCTTATGAAATTTTTTTCTCGAGGTTTTTTCTGCATAACCTTTTTTATAACTGTGTATAACATAACCCAGCTGGAGCAACGTCCCTCTTTCCAGTTCTAAGATGCCAAGTAAATAGGATGTGCATAAGGTCTAAACGATGTTCTATATCATCTACATTATTGTATGGATACCAAACCCCATTACATGCAAACAAACAATTATGAAGTTCTTGTCATATTTTTATCGTTGTTTGCAGTCCGAGTCATGAGACGCCTGGGCCTCCCCCCCTTCTAAAGCCGAAACCGTATGCTCCTGGTTCCTGGCGTCACTGTGCCATGCAGCGCTCAATTCCTCTTCGGGTGACGAACTTCCATGGCTCAATTTGTTCGTGTCGCTCTCTGTTGGAGCTTGAGATCCTTGCTCTTCGACGACCCGTGCAAGGTGATCAGCAATTCCCAGATAGAAAGTAGCCGGCTTGAAAGCAATTTCCCGACCTATTAACTCAGCCCACTTGTATCTAGCAGTGTTAATCCACCCGACCTGCGTATGTCAAAATTAAGGGCAAAGGCAAATAAGAAAACGATACTTACCAGATCAAGATGACTGACATTCTCTAACGTTCCTAGATATATTCCCTGGATATGATATCGAGTTAGTTTGTCCCGAAGATTCTTGACACAACGAACCCATTTTGAGGACTCCACAGAGACCAACCCGTCATTCGCACCTTCCTTCTCTAGAACCACAGAGTGAGGCCATCTACCCGCATTCAGCAATTAGTATCGATGCATAGACGGGTGTGTAACGCTCACCGCCAAGTGTCAATTAATCCTGGTTCATATGCTGCACCCCAACTGAAGTACTGCACCCCATCTACGTCAGGTGTCTCCTCATTGAATCGGCGCATTCTTTCGACAGTAAGGGACTCTATTGCTTTCCCGTCTCCTCCACCGTTTGGGAGCATGTCAAGTAGAGATACCACGGAGGGTAGACGGTCACCTGAAACCTCTTGGTTTACAACTGGAACTCTGACAAATTCTGAAAACCTACGTCCAATAGTTTGTATAAAATGGTCAGCAAAGGTTGAGCCTATGGATCACAATGTCAATTGAGGCAAATAATTTTGGGAAACTTCACGCATTCCTCTGTGGGGTGTTGCGATGGTCGTAATCGACCGAACCTTGAAGTTGGTTTGTCGAAGGTGTGTCGTCAGATATCGACAATCGAGACCACCCTGGATTCCAAAACGATATTTTGATAACGCTCGATACCTTTATTGACATTTCATGACATAACGCACCATACTATGTCCTGAGACCTTAATCAAGAAAGAACGCCAATAAAATTAGGGTGATCAGAGCTGACCTATGAGATGAACGTCTCGGCCTGGATACACTTGAGATATCTTTTGCTCAAGGACTCGTGCCCGGTCGGGAATACTACTTGTGGCAGGAACACGTGTAATAAGAACTTCTGTTCCATTCGCCTCTAAAACTTCCTTGATGCCTCTCCAGTGCGATACTTCAACGGGAGCAAAGGATGTACCAAGCTGAATGGAGTCGAATCCGAGCAGGCCATGACAGAACACGATTGGACAGCGTGGGGATCGATCTATATTGACTGTGATCAACTAAATGCATTCCCATCAGGTCGTGAGCTTTACATTTTCGGCGTAATTGCTCCTCCTCTCCTGCTATCGTTTCTGCGCGGTCCTCTTCTACTAATAGCTGATCCACAGAAGGTTTATTCTCCCAACGAAACCAACTCCGTGTAGGACTCGGTGCAAGGGGCTCGCTCTGTGAGGTAGACATGTGCATCCTACGTTGTGTGAATGACCGCAATGCCTCTAGAGACGTCCGCGAAGGGTATGATTGATTGACTATAATAGGTGGAAGTACTGTAGCATCAGGATCACATGATTGGGAATGTGTAGGGAGTGTCGAGCGAGCGAGCGAATTCATTAATTGTGGTCCTCTGAAAGACGGAGAGGTAGCGAAGGGATTATGTAGAGAATTTGGAATGGTTCGCGTGAGAGCTTGGGGAGGCCTGGTGGGAAGTTGTTCGCTTATAGCTTGCTGTAATGCCGCCGAAGGATCAGAAACGTCCATAGTATCAATGTCTACATCCGGCTCTGTGGCAACTTCTCCGCTTTTCGACGAATCGCGACCCAGCCAGCGAATAACAGGTGAGCTTAGCTTTGAAGATGATGCAACAGAAGATGATTTCAGCATTTTGGCCTGTGAACGTGTTATGCTTTGTGTTATGCTTCCTGTAGCTTTTGCCACAGTAGCATCTTGACCTGGTTGTGAATCCCGAGGACTGGTGGAAAATCGGAAGAGTAAACGGTCCAACAGAGGTGTTCTGGGAGGCTCAGATGAACCCGTGGGTGAACTTTCGAATGAAGAGCTTCCAGAGATAGCGTCTAACTCAGACTCAGATGGCATAGGAACATAGGGTGCCTTGTGGACGCGTCCCCCACTTCGGTCGTCGGAGATTGAAGCTCAGCTGCTTCATTTTATCAACAAATTGAGCTTGAATGCGAATGTGGAGATGGCAAGCCGACCATATCTTCCTTCAACACTCCCTTCTACTCCAGCAATTCAGGACGGTCAGATTTTTGCGGATTCAGGATAACTCTTCAACCAACTAAAGGTGCCATTCCTGACTGACAGTGGACACAACTTTGGAGCAGACCAATGCCATGCTTGGTCGAATAACATCCCCTGATGAGTATGTGTTCTAATGTCAACACATCGAGAGTCACATTAAGATTGCTTAATAGGACAGCGATCTTCATTTGTGCATACGACAGTGAGTACCATCTCTTGAATTCCCAGATATGCCAATTGAACTGTGCCCTATTTCTTCCAGGATGTTATCGTTTGTTTCCTTCCCTCGAGAAGTTGCTCGCACACAAGAAACGCGACCACAATTCTGACGATGCTCAGAATGATATTTTAACCTGGAACGATTAGTATTGAGTTTGCAGCAACGTCTCGCTGAGCCGGTTTATGAATCACAACATTTTCCCACAGCACCTTTCTTATATTCTATTGGGGCCAAGGGCGGTACGAAGTCAGCCGTGATCTTCTAACAATGGACTGATCACACTCCCTCCACCTCTTAGGAAACGCCTCTGAAATAGCTTTTGTATTAGAAAAGTTGCGCTGTTACTTCTTGCAGATACATCCGGAGGAGCCGGATGTAGTCTTCAATATATCATCGCTGTAAATTAGAAATATTTGAAGCTCGTTGAATGTTTCCTAGTTTCTTAGCTGTTGTTATCCTGCTATTGACTATTAAACTCCTAAACTTAATACTCAGATGGCCCCAAATGAAACCTCGTATCCGTAAGGGAGGCGGGAAAACGATTATTTTGGAATGTAGTATCTCTCCATTAATCGTTCAGTGTAAAGGCGTCTTGGTGCGCTTGCAGTGAGAGGGATTACCAGGAATCGGAAGTTACACCATGGGGTCTAAATCTGTCGACTATCATGGGCAGGCTAATGGACGGGAGTTTGTGGCTGAGATCTGGAGCCAAACAACTGGTGGACAGCTTCTTTTGCCCTGGCTTCTGATTTTATAACCTCATTTTCCTGACGATCTGTGTTTGACTCCGCCCTAAAGTCCTCACCCATCCACTTATTATCCAGGATCATCATCCAAAAGTACAGAATATTTTTTTGTATCTCCAATGCTACATGCACGATTCTCGTGTGGTATTGTTGTCGCGGTTTGCAAACTTATCTCCGCCTTGCCGCCTTATCCCCTTATCGATACTATGGAGATCATGATAACCATCAAGCTACAGTCGAGTGAGAGCCTGATTTTAACAGTAAACTGCTCCTGCTTCCATCAGTCAACATTGAAATGCTCAGATTCAAAAGTAACCTTAAATAAAAATCCAAGCCAGGAGTATTTTGTGTGCATTATGCAGGCTGATGTCCATTTTGATATCTAGTTGTGATCTCGGCTCAAGATTATGAGAGACCACAGTTCAAGACTTGGGGAGTAAATAGTATATCCCTCATCTAGTGTACTAATAGAACACTGTTGGTAGCTAATGAGTCAATTCTTTTGTAGAAGTTGAAGGTTGTCTAACTACTTTACTAGATACAGTGACTCACAAAACTGAGTCAATGTTTGGTGCTTTTGGACTATTCATCGAATAGCCTTGTGTCACGATAGTGTTTTGGAACACATCCCTGTTATCGCACCAAAGTATGGCTCTCCGATCATCTCCGAAGATCCCCTTTGGACTTTCGAACCACTCGCAACTAATTCTTCCCACATGTTTGATCCGGTCACCCAATCTAGTTCAGGAATCACTCCAGGAAGTGTTTAGTGAAACAATCAATAACCAGGTCCGATCATAATCTTTTCTGGAAGAGAAGCACCTGGACTATCCCCATCACTATCCCCATCTTTTCCAATGAACTCATTGATCGAGTTATTTCCATTCTATTGAAGCTTGCGATGACAGTCCCTATCATCAGACTTTATGATATGAATGTTCTAGACTCACAGGATCACCTTCCGAAGGATTTGCACATGGTTTTCCCTACCCAATGAGCCATGCGATTCGGAAACATGTTTCAAGAGCTATTGATGGTCTGTTAATCTTTTCTATCATTCACAATTATACTACCTCCCTTGTTCTTCTATTCCTATGATCATTAATTAGTGTACATGTACCTTGGTTACTTTCCAATCCCCATGGACTACTTCCCATTTGCCCTCCCTTCCAAACTGTTCGGTATATAGGTAGAGCATTCGCATGTATATTCCCTAGTTCAATTATTGTATGTCAACTTGATTTCTCTACTCATACTTGCCAACTCATCCTCAAACAACAACTTCATATTTGAGTAAGCACTCCAATTCTACTTTTACTAGTTTAACCCACTTCAAAGAATGTGAGATCATTGACTGTGATCGACATGAACTGTGAAGTTCATTTGATTTACGAGATAGAATCCATTCGGAACCTCTATCTCTTTGGAACTATGCATTTTGTTCGCAAACATTCCGAAAGTCATTCGCTTTTACTGTAGGATTTATCTTCAATATCAAATACCATTCTATTATCATTAGAAACATTTCCGAACAGAATCACTAACACCTCACTCATCTACAACTTTTATCACTGATATTTGGATGCTGACACCTTGAATGTAAAACATATATGAAATAAATGTTGGTGCAACAAAGAAAGAATCTGATCAGCGCTATGCAACCATTAAAAAATTATATAATTCTGTTTAGGGGTGATGAAGATATGGGCAATTCAAATCAAGGACCCATTGACTCAGTTTTGTGAGATAGTATCAGAACAATCAGAATCTGATGCTCTATTTATTATATAACATAAACCCTTGATAGATTGTTACTATGGTAACCTTATCTTTCATGAGAACTCAAATTAAGGTATTTAATCCCCTCCAACATGTCCAGAACTTCACTACACTCCAATGCACCTGTCACGATCACAATCTAGGCCATTACATTGTTTCTCCTCCAAACCATAATCTCCAAATGCTTCCAAAAGCCTCCTTTGGAACTCTGAAACAATCCTTCCTCCATCCTTCGCATATATTCAATCTGGTCACCCAATCTAGTTCATCAAGCACTCCAGTTGATGTTTAGTGAAACAATCACTGATCAGGTCCAATCATGGTCTTTTTTTAGAAAGAACCACCCTGACTATCCCCATCACTATCCCCATTATTCACAATCAACTTATTGATTGAGTCATTCCTATTCAATCAAAGCTTGCGACGACATCTCATATTGTTAGGCTCTATGATATGAATGTTCTAGACCCTCAGGATCACCCTCTGAAGGATTTAGGGACGGTTAGCTCTACCCAAAGAGCCATGTGATTCAGAAACATGTTTCAAGAGCTATTGTGGGTCTGTTGATCTTTGTCTTCATTCACAATTTTCCTACTTGCCTTGTTCTTTGTTTTCTATGGTCTTTAATTAGTATACATGTACCTTAGCTACTTCCTGACCCTCACAGACTCTTTCCCATTCACTCACCCTTCTGAATGGTTCAGTATATAGCTAGCACATTTGCATGTATATTCCCTAGTTCAATTATTGTATGTCAACTTGATTATTCTACCCAAACTTGTCAACTTGTCATAAAATCACCTTAAACAACAACCTTATATTTGAGTGAGCACTCCCATTTTACTATTATTAATTTAATCCACTTCAAAGAATGTGACATCATTGGCTGTTATTGACATGGACTGTAAAGTTCATTCGATTTACGGGATAGAATCCTTTCGGAACCTCTATCTCTTCAGAACTATGCATTTCATTCGCAAACCTTCTGAAAGCCATTCGCTTTTACTGTAGGATTTCTATTCACTTTCGAATACCCTTCTATTATCATTAGAAACATTTCCGAACAGAATTACTAACACCACATTCATCTACAACTTTTATCACTGATATTTGGATTCTGACAGCACCCCACTTCCTCTGCTCAAAAAGAAAACATCCTCTCCTTGGCCTCTCATGGTCATTCCACTTGCACTATTGCTTCAGGACTTGGGCTCAGCCAGTCCACAGTATCCAGGACTCTCAGAACTCTCCATCCCAACCAGCCCTGGTCCTCTGGAGGTTGTCCCCCCAAGCTTTCCTCTAGAGATCAACATGCTATTTTATCACAAATTGCTACTGGCAGAGTTGCCAATGCTACTCAGGGCACCAAGTCACCAAACACATCAATACAATTATCCCCCACCCAGTCTCCTTGGAAACAGTCAGAAGAGTTCTCAGGAAACATTCATTCAAGGCTGTGGTGAAGAAGAAAAAGCCCTTCCTCAGTGCAAAGCATAGACAGCTGAGGTTGGCCTTTGCTTTGAAGCACAGAGAGTGAACTGTAGAGGACTGGAAGAGGGTCATTTGGTCAGATGAGACCAAAATCAACAGGTTTGGGTCAGATGGGAGGCAGTAAGTCTGGAAACAGAAGGGGGAGGGATTGATTGAGAGAGAGGTGCAGGGGACAGTTGAGTTTGGAGGGGGAAACATTATGGTATGGGGGTGTATGGGATGGAATGGTGTTGGCCAGCTTGCAGAGATTGAGGGGAAGATGGATGTTGATTAGTTTGTGTCCATTTTGGAGGACCACCTGCTACCCAGCCTGGAGGAAAGTGGAATTCCTGAGGAACAGGTAATTTTTCAACAGGTCAATGACCCAAAGCACAAGTCAAAGAAGGCCAAGAACTGGATAGAAAACAATAATATCACTCTCCTTGATTGGCCTGCACAGTCTCCAGACCTGAATCCTATTGAGCACCTCTGGGATCATGCAAAAAACAGGCTTAAGGAGTATCCAACACCACCCAAGGGAGTTTGGCAAATTTAGGAGAGAGTAGAGGAGGTATGGAATAACATACCACCAGAGGTGTGTCAGAATTTGATAGAGAGTATGCCTGGAAGACTTGAGGGAGTAATTAAGGTTAAGGGGGGCAATACCAAGTACTAGAATTGCAACTTGCTATTTCTCTGATACCCTCTCACAAAACTAAGTCAATGGGTCCATGATTTGAATTACCCATATCTTCATCACCCCTGATTGGAATTATATAATTTTTAATAGTTGCATAGCCCTAATCAGATTCTTTCTTTGATACACCAACACTTTTTTCATATATGTTTTACATTTAAAGCTATTCAATGAATAGTCCAAAAGTACCAAACATTGACTCAGTTGTAAGTCACTCACTGTGTTAAAACTCTAGCCACATAAAGTTTGTATTTTGGGTGGTTTACACTGTAGAGAAATGGAGTGAAGGGGGGTGACTTAGGGAACAAACAATTGAATATTGTTGGTCAAGGACTTATAGAGGGGAAGAAAGAACGTAGGGACTGTGGACTAGCTAGTGATCATAAGACATATATGATCTTATTGTATGGAGCTAAAGCAACCTTTTTCAGAATACATAGATAGAATTTTATATAACACAGCTTGAAGGGGCCAGGGAGAGAGACTTTGCATAGCACTTTTAAAGTGCTATGGCATGTGTCCATCAAAGTCCCAGGTGTTGTTTTCTCTGTGGGGGCCCCACACTTTCTTACCTACATGAGGGCAGTTTGTGCCAATCTCATAACTAGTGTGACCTCATGTACAGTCCCTCCCACTCTCTATGCAGTGCCTAGTTGTGCTCTGTTGAGTGTAACTTCTAATCCCTGTATATTGCTTGTAGTATGGGAGCTTATTATGTAAGTGAGTGCACCATTAATCCCTAGAGATGTGGGAATCCTCTCTTTGATAAGTATTTACCATTTGTTCTTCAGGTATGTGTAGTTACATCAATTCACCATTTGTTCTCCAGTGTCTGTGCTCATCCTTCAGCACTCTAGGCCTCAGGATTCACCACCAACATGCTCTTGCCAGCTACATCCTTCACTCTGACTCATGGGTAGACTCAGTTCTTACTAGATGAATATATATTCCTGATGTGTTGCCCTTGAGTGTCCACTCATGGCAATAGTCATTCTCCCAAGTTCTCTTTACAGATACTTGTATGTATTTCCTCACAGCTCTGATCTTAATGGTAGCTTCAATGGATGACAGGACAAGACCCCATAGCTATATTTGGTTCAATTCTCTTCTGCAACAAACTCCTGAACAGGATGGTGTGTTTATCCTCAATATCATTCAGTACCACTTACCTCTTAAAAAAATCTGTTTCTATAGTGCATTACCCTTCACTTTGGCACTTTGGCCCTGCATTGTAATTTTATCAACAGAGTAGCAAGACATCTTTAATAATTAATAGCAGACAACATACATCAGGTCTCATTCTGCTATAAATTAGTGTGTTTTACATGGGCCTAGAGCAGCTAAAATCACCCAGGCTCCCTTGCCATTCTATAAACTCCATAAAATAGGAAATATTCAAATAAAAAACAAGGTTCATTGTAGTTTCACATGGCCAAGCTGAATCCATCTTGGCACCAATAGAAATTGTACTTAGGAGTGAATTGCAAGTGTGTTATGCACGTCTGAGGATGCTGTTTGACAATTCCATGGAGACACGTTTCCGCACTCAAACAAGCACATGGCTGGTGGCAGCAACGCTTAGAAAGATCTCCAACTTCTTGTGCTGATACCCAAAGTATAGAGATTCAAATAAAAAGTCACTGGACAGCTTGGTTTTCTAAAATGCCTAGGATCCGATGCTTAATGTTTCCAAAGCAGTCTGTATGTGAACATTTGTTAAAGTATATCGCAACTTCAATGACACCTGCCCGAGTAGAATCCACCTTGTCACTTGCTCAAATGTCCGCAAACTAATAGAACTCTCCCCTTGTTTCATGATTTTGCTATCTGTCATTCAATGTGTTCTGATACTGATTCACTACATGTAGAATGACTGACCAGCCCATCCACACCACTCACTCAGATAGGATTACTCTCCTGTCTCTCGGCAGTCTTGGGCTGCTCAATCTCCATCATGAGTGGCACCCTGGGCCATGAGAGCCACTCCCTGCTCCTCAACTCCCTAGCCTCCACAGTGTCATGATCACAGTCTGGACATTCAAGTCACACTATATTCGTTCCGAAGCAATCCTTCCGACGCATTTCGTCCAAAGCCCGAAGCAACATTCCCACACTCCCATCACTTTCATCCCACAACCCTTTTTGTCTATCACTTCGACTCAAATACGCCATCTATTGAATCAATTCTTGTGAAACAATCAGTGGTCAGGTCCAATCATATTCTTTTTTTAGAAAAGAACCACCCTGACTATCCCCATCACTATCCCCATCTTTCACCATGAAATTATGGATTGAGTTATTCATATTCACTCAAAGCTTGTGATGACATGCCATATCATCAGGCTTAATGATATGAATGTTCTAGACTCTCATAATGACTCTCTGAAAGATTTATGCATGGCTATCCCTACCCGAAGAGCCACACGATTCGGAAACATGTTTCAAGAGTTGGTGATGGTCTATTATCCTTTTCTTCATTCACAATTTTCCTTCCATCACTATTCTACGTTTTCTATGGCCTTTAATTAGTATACATGTACCTTGATTACTCTCCAATCCTCACGGACTCATTCCCATTCGCCCTCTCTTCCAAACCCTTCGGTATATAGCTAAACACATTCGCATGTATGTTCCCTAGTTCAATTATCATATGTCAACTTGATTCTTCCACTCATACTTGGGAGCAACAAGGGGAGCAGAGAGGTTGGACTGCAATATGTATCTGCTCATTTGTGCAAATGCCGGATGGCACACTTGAGGAGAGGGAACGGATGCTTAAACGAGGATGGTATCGGTTGACCCAAATGCTGCCGTTGGGGTAAGCCTGTGCCGGATCTTCACGAAATCTCTCACCGACACATTGCGAAAGAACCATTTGGTTCTAGATTTTCAGATTTTAATAACTTGTAGATATCACTTTATCGTTGAATTTTACATCTTCATACCGGTGTGGACAGCCCTGAAAAGTCTTGCGTAGGAGCTTAGATTTAGCAACACGACTTCTGCTAAAATCAATTCAAGCGCACAAACCTTTCCATCCCTAAAAAACTGCGACAAGCGATGCGGTACCTGTGTGCCATTACTATCCCCCGTGCCATCTTCCGCACGTCGCCAACTCAAGTCTTCACGTTCCTGTCAGAATCCAAATAATAGCAACAAATGTTGTGGATGAATGTTGGGTTAGTAAATGTGCTCGGAAATATTCCTAATGGTGATAGATTGGTTTTGGAAAGAGAATGGAAATCCTACAGTAAAAGCGAATGACTTTCGGAACGTCTGCGAATGAAGTTCGTAGTTCCGAAGAGACAGAGGTTCCGAAAGGATTCTATCTCGTGAATCGAATGAACTTTGCAGTTCATGTCGATCACAGCCAATGATCTTACATTCCTTGAAGTGGATTTAACTGATAAAAGTTGGATTGAAAGGCTCACTCAAAAATATACAGTTGTTGGTAAAGTTGAGTTTGGAGCGAGTTTGACAAGTAGGAGTGGAAAAT
>QMFG01017594.1:0-19288 GCA_003314545.1 Ramaria sp. MG151
CCTTCGGAAGCATTGGTTCGGAAGGACAATGATGTAGGAGAGGTGTCCATATTGTGATCGTGACAGTTAATAAGCCATGTCACCTTGATAATGGTGCTTACCCTGTATGCCATATCCTGGAAGCACACTAGGAGGGTGTGAGCTAGAGATGAGGGCCTGCTGCTAAATACAGAAGAATTTCATTTGTATATATATAGCAAGAATAGAAAACATACTGCTTTGATTTGGAGTGATTGTTTGGAAACAGTATAAAGGTTGTAGGGTGGCCTGTTGTGACTAAATATACTGATAGATAGGCCATATAAGTCCTAGGATTTTAACAGGAGATTAGCTTATGAAAGTGGCAGGAAGATAGCTGGGAGACTACATACTGTGATATCAGACTCTGTGCAGCTTGGGTCCAAGTTATTGTTAAACAGATGAGAGTGATAAGAATGTCATAGAAAGCTAGAAAGCACTTACATATGCCATGCAACAGACATTGAGTACCGCACAGTATAACAAGCAGATTTTTACAGTTTACTGTCGTGATAACTACAGAGTGGTCTATAATAATCAGCTGGTTGTCTGTTTACTTGATTTCTTCGGCAGTCAGCGCGGCACACCATTTTTCCAATGCATATGTCGGAGGACTTGAACCTACCTTGTTCATGCATGCCTCACAATCTCACACTAAAGCTACTTCAAAGTCACTATCATGTCGTGTTAAGCTTGCGAGAATACTTATTTCGAATATGCGGACCTCACCTTGTGCTGGAGGAGCCAAATGACACGGATACCTACCGCACGCTTGTGACTAGGACGTACGTCGCGCTGTCTGAACCATTCGATGCATTGAGGAAAGTCACCTTCAAGGCTGGACAAGTTATGAGTGAGATGTACGAGGTAGGGTAATCGCAACGGGTGACAGGATTGTACAGTGGCAAACGTTGATGTCATACAGGTCATCGACCGTGTTCAAGTCCGGCTTTTCGAGCAATCAAGGGGCAAACCTCACAACATATTAACAATGGGATATCGTCGAGTACGTGAATCCACCCGTCAGCTGTTTTAAAATTTATCTCTGACCATGGGCACTGTAATAGGCTGACCGTCGTGGTGAACACGGGAGGGCTGACATGTCGCGTCAAGCTATAACCAACTTCTTTCCGAATACGAACATCACTGCGTTGCAAACCCTAGAATGGAAGCTACTTCTTGCACGGTATGCGATTCGATCGTTGGGGTGCCCATTCCTAGTCATATTCCTCGAGCTCACTATTGACTAGAATAGGCGAAACGGCCATGTACCATCTCCTTTTGAATGCAAGCATCTTCGTCACTTTGCCAAATGACTCTTTCTGCCAGCTAGTGGGGACATCTATCACAGACCTTAAGCCCCACACCTTGGGTTTCTTCTCAGCTAAAGCAACTGCTTTGGACCGCAGTCCCAAACCCCTGTTTGTAAAGCGACTGATTGACGAAGAACTCAGACCCTCGAAAAAGAGAAGAGTCGAAGACGCAGCTTTAAATGTGTCGCTAGCAGAAAGTGCTCCAAAAACGACTTGTCTAAACGGTAACTTAAATAGCACTAAGTTAGTCTTCGTTTTGTTTTCTTCTCTTATCCAGCCGAGCAAAATATGTCTCCTAACAGACGTACCCCCGCTGATATTCCTTTTTCCCGGGTTCGCATCTTTTATGCCCGTCCTGTGATGATCAAAGATACGACGACTGGTCATAAATGCATAGCCGTTGGCTTACCACCGAACCGTGAGGTTACGTTCTTCATCCACATCTTCACCTTATTTCTACTACCTGTGCAGATGTTTTACATCGTCTTGCACCTGTAAAGCTTCTGGCCAACGGAGATGTACCGTCAAAGGAGAATATTATGGGACGCGATGCGCGACATTTGCTCAAGCACATATTTCCTCGTCAGTTTGGGCTCAGGCACCCTTTCGACTCGACTCATGATTGGTCGGGTAGCGGGTTCAAGTTTGAAGACTACACAGTCCGAGAACAGGAAATTCAGGTGGGCCACTTGTTTCCTCCCACTAATTCCATCATTGAACGACGTGTCGGCAAGACGAAAGGAAATGTGAAGACACCAAAGCGGTTGAAAACAGTCTTAGATCTTGTGCAGCAGCTAATTAAGAGGCACTGGGCGTGCAATTACAAAGGTATTCGTTCTACACTTTGTCCATCAAAGGTGGCTATGAACCCATCTTTACGGACCGTTCATCCCTGATGTCGTCGTCTGCAAGCTTAAAAAGGCTAAACTGAACATGCGCCAGCCTCTCGATAGTGCCGTCATCCTGGTGAGTCATCCAATAGTAACCATTGTAACCTTTGACCTAGCTTCCCTTGACGTGCCACCACTCAGGGAATCATGACGGAAGGATCGCAATACCACGATGTCACATTGACGCAGAACCCTGCAGCCGATCTCTCCGCGGATGATTCGCATCCTAGTCTGATAGCTAAGCACGGCGTCTCCATGGCGGTGAAAGCAGTCAGATCTAAGCCACGATTTTCTGAGTTTACGTGCAGTCACAATGAGGTTGGTTGGTAATTCACTCAGGGCACTTTAGGCGGTTAAGACTCTAGTAGGTCTGTCGGTATGTAATGAAAGTGAGCAAGGCCGTCATTCCAAGGGAATTCTGGGGTTGTCAGCAGAACTTCAAAACCATCATGAAATGTAATTTGCCCATCACGACACTGGATATGAACCTCATCCATGTGTACAGATGTCGAACAGTTCATCAAAGGGCGCCGGTTCGAGTCTATGACTTTGCACTTGATTCTCCAAAAGTTCAGTACTCAGGAGTGTGACTGGCTGTTACCCAAGAACCACGCCGCTCGCCACCAAAGACCATCTGTTACTGATGCTATCAAGCGGAGGGAACTTGTCGAGGAGTTTTTGTACTGGTATTTTGACTCATTTGTCATTTCTCTACTTAGGGTTCGTACCAGTCCACATCATTTATCACAAACATACCGAATCCTGCCTAGACCTCCTTCTATGTTACAGAATCAGCCGCATTTCGCTACCAGGTGCTCTACTTCCGACAGGATGATTGGGCGGCGCTTTGTCGACCCCTCTTACAACAGTTAGCTCTAGGAACTTTTGAGAAGTTAGATGCTGTAGGAGACATTTTATGCGTATACCAGTTCATCTATAAACTGATGCAAATACTTAGGAAGATGCCCATAAAATACTTCGCCAGCGTAAGCTGGGTTTTTCTTTCGTCCGGCTCCTCCCCAAAGAGACAGGTGTACGACCCATCGTGAATTTAAGGCGCAAGGCTTCCCAAGGCCAAGTCTGTCTGACTTTGTGTTTTAACTGACTTGTGATTAACGTGCGACAAGGCGGATGGGTCACCAGCACTCTCGATCAACCAGGTCCTACAAGCGGCATTTCAGATTCTCGCATACGAAAAGGTTTCTATCATACTATCTTCCGGTGTGCTCCTCTGAGTTATATTAGGAAACCCAAGCGGAGCTTCTCGGCGCATCCGTGTTTGGTCCAAACGAGATCTATGCAAAGTTGAAGAGTTTCAAGAAACGATTGGTGGACAAGAACGGTTCCATGTAAGCCTCGAATCTCAATTTATACTAACCTTGTACCCCATCTAACTTAATGTCAGTCCCAAGCTTTATTTTGTTAAAGTTGATGTGCAAGCTTGTTTTGACTCTATCGACCAGAATAAGCTCCTCGAGATCTTGCAGCGGATATTATCAGAGGTGCGCATAACTCCCGCTTGACATAGTACGGCACAGTCAGACCCACGGAATCGGCGTCAGGAAGGATACATGATTCAGAAATTCTCCCGTCTCCTGCCTGTAGCTGGAAAGATTCAACGGATGTACTGGAAGAGAGCATGGCCTGAGGGTGAGTGGTGTAATTTTTAGGTTGTCTCCTCTAGTGCTGACGAGCGAGTAGCGGACCACCCTCATTTCCTGACCTATGCGGCCAAACTTGCAGGGATGCTACGACATGCTATCTTCGTCGATCAGGTGAGTTCTCATTAGGGATCCTCCACTCGATTTTTTATGGATTGATCAGGTGGTCTATCCATATGAGGATCGAGAGGAAGTACTCCAGCTTCTGAGGGAGCATGTCACAGAGAACATCGTAAAGGTTTGTGTGCTCAAAAGGATGCATGGTCTAATCATTGACTACTATCATGGAAGATTGGGCAAGATTATTATCGCCAAACCGTCGGTATCCCACAGGGTTCCGTTCTCTCCACAATACTGTGTTCTTTTTTCTACGGTGACTTGGAAACAAAAGTCTTCAAATTTACTGAAGATGTGGAGAGTGTAAGTTCATGTGGCCATGATTTCCTTCAAACTTACATTCCACGAACAACAGATGCTGTGCAGACTAGTTGACGATTACCTGTTTGTTACAGCAGACATCACCAAAGCCAGGAAGTTCCTAAACATGATGGTCACTGGTATGTGATGCTATATGGTTTATTGTTGAGAACCTCAATGCCAGTGTCAATCTTTTAGGACACCCAGAATATGGCTGCTTTATTTCCGCTGATAAGACACTAATAAATTTTAATGCTAATGAGCATAGTATCATGGACAAAATATTTCCAGGACAAGCAGGTCGGTCTAACAGTTACTGGTCAGCTGCGTTAGTTACAGCCTCTTGAAAGATTTCCCCTGGTGTGGCTTGCTTATCAACATGACTGACCTCTCTGTCTCGGTCGATTATACCCGATATAAAGGCAGTCGTGAGTGGAAGTTCACCGCGGTATAAAACCCATTTGACTCTATTTCTAATATAGATATTGGGAATACATTGACCATCGAAAGAGGACGTAGACCTGGCGCGGCATTCGAACACAAAATGCTGCAGTACGTTTAGTCTCCAGCTACTCAGATTGCATGATCTCATATCCCTAAAGGATGGCGAGATTGAGGGCTCACGCAATATTTTGTGATACATCGCTAAATTCGGTCCGAGTTGTCCATCGGAACGTATACCAGAGCTTCTTGCTTGCAGCGATGAAGATGTACTGCTATGTGCGTGGTTGGGGTATCGATTTGAGTAGGATGAGTGTGCGGAAATTTATTTTAGGCAAGTGTTTTGCCTTCTAATTCCACATCATTGTTCACATTATGCTATAGACGTCATTCACAAAATGATACGGTTTACATATAAAGCCGTGCGGTCGCGGTCGGTTGGTCGAGTGGGGCGTGCTAATGGCGCCACGTGTACAATCAATGAATTGTCTGTCATTTGGTAATCGAAATCCTGTGCCTTCTGTTGGCACACATTGACAGTAACGCCAGGCTCGGTACCCATGCCTTCTGGACCGTGCTTAAACGCAAGGGAAATCAAGGGTTTGTACCAATGACGACAGCGTTGGAAGGTGAACTCGAAAGCGCCAAGTTTACCAAGCACCGGATACGATGGGATGGGATAGTCAAGGAGGCGAGCGAGATGATAGAGGGGGTGTCATATTAAATAGTTTGATCTTCCCGGTATTCATGTGAAGTGCTCAGTATGTCGAAGGAACCTTTTAGGCATCTCGGATCGCCTAATGTGACGGGAAGTGACAACGACCACTTGAGATGTCCCTGACCCGAACTCCTTTTGCTCCTTGATGAAATGCTTGGGTTGTTCGGACTGGTGACAGTGATATGCTAGACTTATCATAACCTTCTCTTTCCTCGGTCTAGCTGTTGTAGCATCTCCAGCTTGTGTGAATCCGAGACTCCCCATCACGATTCTCATTACCCAAAGAGTCAACAACACAACAGAAGGCGGGGGTTGTTCTACTTATAGTCAAGACAGAGCTCGCATCTCGACGGTTGTTTCCAAGAGGGGGCAACACTTCCGGATGTTCAAACGATTCCAGTGCCCGTGACAGATGACATCGCGTGTGGGCAGTATGGTACGTTTTTTTTCTTTCGGGCGACTTACGCGGCGGATTCGACTTCGCCCGTGAATTTAACGGTAGTATCAATGGAATTCTCTGCAGGACCTCAAAGATCTCACTGTCAGCACCATAAGCACATTTGAAATTATCCCAACCGGCACAGATGTATGTTCTTTCCACTCTGATTTTATCCAGACGTTCCAATGCAAATCACTATACGATATGTTACGATACTTGGTTCTCGCGGTTTCAGTAGGAATCTCACTCAAGCCTACCACAGAGTTTGAAGTTACAGTGACTCAAAATAATGGCCAGGAAAATGGTACGACTGATACTTTCTTTTTTTTCTTGTTCCTGGTATGCCACTTGACATTCGATGTTGACTGGTTCTGGTTCTGTTCGTTGTGTTGGGATGTACTATCATGTCAATTATCCTCTTTCACTGCTTCTATGACACTGGGACTTTGGGAGCACTCGGCCGCCGCTACAGAACTTCCGGATGCCTTATAGCGTTTCTTTAACTTGAAACTTCAGAGCCTTATCGTTGGAGACGTTGACCTCGAGTCCATGGCCGATGCGCTGATCTAGCCCTAGTCGCCTGAAGTGTGATAGGCTGCAGCAATAACACTATTTTGCCATGGATAGTGGCATGGTGAGCGGGAGGGAGCACAGTTTTAAATCCAATTTGCCAACGGTGTTGTTTGAGCGATATTTTTCCAGCTGTGTGATAGTGCTTTCTCCTTGATGGATGGTCAGCGTTTCTACACCGTCGCGGATGAGGGCATATTGGGTTTATAGACGTACCTGTCGATTGTCCCGGTTACCAACTGAACTTGCTAAACAGTTTCATCTTGGTGGAAGAGGATAGCCATGCAGATCTCTCGGCTAGATCAGATTTCCATTTCTCCGCGAGTTGTTCTGTCCCTGAAACATGAACCAAATCGGTCACGAGCGGCGGGATCACTAAGACTGACATTCAAGAGGTATTTAATTCACAAGAAGGTGAGAGTTCTGATAATCCTGTAACAGGGCTGGAGTTCGTGGAGCCCGGAATTTATCTGCAAATTACCACCCATCTGCCAAATTTTTGGACTTTGATTCAAAGAATCTGCCATCGTGATAGGAACAGTGTTAAGAACTCGATCCCAGAACCAATTGGGATCGTGTTGGCAACATTCTTGGTCAAAAACCATCAATCAGTCGCAAGAACCAGGACTGAGTAGGACAAACTATGGAAGAGAGACTTCGATCATATATACACGCTCGGATGCTTCCGCCTTGAATCGTTCCGGCAAAATCCGGCACAGCTATCAGGAAAAAGCACTCGTCTTATGCCTGGGGTGTACATGGCGAAGCCTCGGCTAGGCATCGAAGAAGCAAGAACTCTCACGTAACATGATAGCATCAAAATCTAATTACCTTTGTGAGCCACGCGATCAACATCAACAGCAGAGTGCAGCTGCCAGAAAAAATACAAAAGTCAGAATATGTATATTGTTGACCCAGGGACACATAAGTACGCAGATGCGATTTCTTGCTGGAAATTCCTTCATTTCACATCGGAAATTGGCTGTCATTCTCCAATCCTAGGTCTTTGTCGGACCTGAATATTTCGTGGTTGCTGTCTTGCACTGCTGGTCCGGTACAACCATGTCTTTGGCGAGGTGGGTCATCAATCACGTTCCGGTGTTAGATACTCGTACCATGTACATCCTAGTTGTTCACATGTGTTGTTCCAATTGCCAAAATGCAAACCTTTATCTTTCATGTTGCCAGAATGATGGGGCGCCTTTGGTTGCATTGGTCTCGCCAGATGGCACAGCATTGGCACAAAGGCTCACGTGACCAGGTACATTAAGCAGCATCAGCAGCCGCTAGGGACATGAACTTGATGGACAGACATGTCAGGACAGCGCACTTTCCGTCTCTCGCCTGCTGGGTACGGGTACTCCTCCGCATCACTCCATCAATGGACTAACCAACAGGGCGATACAACCTCAGTCGATCAGGTTCAGCAGATTGGCCAGTCCCATGAAGCTGGCGATCTGGCTCAAGCGCACCCACAGCTGCGGATGTGGCGAAATATGAGTTTGGCATGCTATAAAGGCGTGGTGTCTTATTCCTTCGAGAGAAGGCTATGAAGACCTGGAAGGGTTATCTTTTTGAAATTTGGCACACAACACGCGCCAGAGAAGCGAGTTCGAAGCAAAATGGCCTGTGCGCCAGGCGGCCAGTGCTTGCGTTGGGCAAATCTGGTCCCGCGCTGATCGTGACACCTCGAGGCAGGGAGTGAAAGGGACCCCGGTTGCCGTTGAGAATTTACACGACAAGAGGATTGCCATGTATGTGTTGAAAATATTAGATACCTCGTGTGTATGACATGTGGAAAGAAAAGTAAAAGATAGTTGTGTAGATGACGGGAAGTGGAAGGTGAAAGCGATCAGGTGTGGGTGGCAGGGGTACCAGCTGGAACCTTGTCTCTCTACACCCCGACGCTGGTGAACCCACCTGCTACTTCAACTCGCGTTTCTGCATCTATACTTGTTTTCTTAAAGTTCTGCTTCGAGACCCTCCTGCTCAGAGAGCCCCACTTGACCTTTAATCGGCAAGACTTTCACTATCGGGACACTTCGACAGAATCTTTAAGCTAGCCTAAGGCCTTTCCAGTTTCATATCATCCCTATGGCCGCTGCCGTACGCAACAAATCCAATCCACCTCGCAAGGGTCCAGGGTTGCAGGACACCAATCCACCCAGGCTTGTCCTCGCTGTATCTTCCGGCTGTCCTCCAAGCTAATCGTCTGTTTGTCTCTTGCAGGCGCGCCACTCCCGCCTGGCGCGGTTCCTCTAATCCACCCACCAATACGTACACACCACCTCCGCCCAATCAAAGCCCCCGTCTTGCTCAACAATTTCCTGCACTAGGCACACAAAGCAATGGGGCAGCTCCGGACATCCCACTTCCCCCTCCTTCTTTAATCGGGTCGACCATCATCGTAGTCACGCGCTCAGGTCAACGATACGAGGGCTCACTTCTCTCTGTGCCTGCAGCGGCAGATGGAGATGCCGCACTGCAACTCAAGGACGTCAAGGACCTGGCAAATCTTGCCACACCCCTGAAGGAGACGGTTACCCTGCCTGCTGGTAGTCTTGCCCACTGGTCCAATGCTGGATCCTCACCAGAGCCGGTCTCCAAACCCAATGGTGATTTCCGCACCGATACCGACATCAGCGGCGGTGCAGCACGTCGAGAGAGGGAGTTGCAGGCGTGGCAACCTGATGGCTTAGTTCCAACAGTGCCATCAAGTAATGTTGGGATCCGTGGCGACGAGGCAACGTTTGGTCCTGGGAGCAATGCGGCCAATGGCTGGGACCAGTTTGCGGCTAATGAGAACTTATTTGGGGTTAAGACTTCTTTCGACGAGGATGCCTACACTACAAAGATCAATCGTTCCACCCCTGACTTTAAAGAGAGAGAGCGGAAGGCACAAGCCTTGGCAAACGAGATCATGGGTGTACGTGGTTATCTTTGAAGCAAAGCGTTTGCGTCCTGATAGTCTTCCAAAGACTACGACCACAAACCCTCATTTAGCAGAGGAACGGGGCTTAACGGTTGATGATAGTGGTATCAATGAGGAAGACAAGTGCGTACTCTAGACTACGTACCCTTATTGATCGGACATTGACTTGTGCTACAGATATGCTGGCGTTGTGCGCGGACCCAATGCCTACGTTCCACCAGCTCGTCGGACTGGGTCGGGAGGCAATGTACCTTCCAAAATCGCTGCAACTTCGGGTGCGACACAGCCATCAACGGATATTCCTAAAGTGTCAGTTACGGACTCGTCTTCCTCTTCAAAGCCAACCAGCCCTCCTGCCGGTACATCGTCTCCTTCGACAAAGGTTCGTTACTTAAGCTGTTTCCTCTGGCCTCCAAGCTAATACCTATGGCCCGACAACAGCCACCTTCAGATCTTATTCCGACATTCCGCGATTTCGTTACAAACGAGAAGCAGCGGCTGACTCAGAAACGACAAGCCATCGTCAAGAATGAGATGGACAAGCGAATGTCGGAGCTTGTCAAGTTCAGTCAGAGCTTCAAGGTATGTACCGCCATCGGATTGCATCCATCCGAGCTGCTCAGAGCTCCTGTCTGCAGCTAAACAAACCGATTCCGGAAGACCTTGTCGTGATCCTTGCCAAGGATGAGGACAAGCAGAAACAGATTCGCGAAAAGGCATCCCGGGATGCTGCTTCGGCTGCCGCACGCTCAATTGGCATGAGCCACTCATCAAGCGCACCAATCCCCAGACCTGCCCCAGCCTCTCCTCCCTCGCAGGCGAAGCCCAAACCGTCTGTTCCCACAACTGCTGCAAAACCCGCTCCAGCTGGCCCTGCTCCAAAGAAAGATGGCCAGCCTGCGCGCATACCAATGGTCATTCAGAAAATCCCGCCTTTCAATCCAAACAAGGCCAAGGGCGCGAATACTTCTACCACGGTTACGGCTACTCAGGATAAGGACAAAGAGATGAAGGATGACAATGACAAGGAGAAGAGTGGAAGTGCTGCCTCGAACGACCCTACAGTAAAGCTGAACGCTAATGCAAGCCCGTTCAAGTTGAAGCCGAATGCTCCGACTTTCAAGCCTGTGGTGCGCTTTGTGGAACGTAAAGGATTCGAGTGATGATTGCTTACACGTAAACAGGCCCCATCACCATCACCGAAGTCAAAGCCTGCGGAAGCGGTCACGCAGGTTGACTTTTTCTTCATAATGCTTTAATTTCAAGATATCTAACTGACCATGAGCAGAACCCCGCCCCACCTGCTGCTCCCAACCCTTTCTTCGGTACGCGTGTGATCAAGAAGGGCGCACCGGTGCACGTCAAAGACGATTTCAACCCGTTCAAGAATGCAAAGGTTGCAGAAGCGTCTACCATCAGTGAGCATAACAACTTATTTATTCCTAAGCATTGACAATAAATATTTTAAGCCTCCATGTGGCCGTACAATGGCAAGCGTTACATGATGATGTTTCCAAGTCTTCCCGCGCCTCCTGCACCACAGCCGATGCCACAGCATATCCCTCCAACGGGCCCACCTGCGCCGCCGCCGCCTCCATACGAGGAGGATCAGCATGCAGCGGCTGCACGAGGATACGGAATGGTATATGCATATTCCCCATACGCTTACCCTGGCCAGGTTAGTGTTGAGTGGTATCGGGACGATAACGGTAGGGTGTTGACCTATGTGAAGCCACCCCAGCAGCCGATGATGGCCGGTGCACCTCCGACTGGCCCACCTGGAAACTATATTCCATCCCCTTTCTTGCAACCCATGCATTATCCTCCTATGCCCCCAAACGGTCACCGTACGTTTTTCCTTTCGCTGTGCTTCTCCCAGAAGCAAACGCTGAAGTCACGAGTAGAAGCGATGTATGCCCCTCCCCCTTCAATGGGAAACATGCCGCGTGAGAACTCCGTGCCCCTGCATAGCGTACTATGTACTTGATCTCATTACTATATGTATAGCTCCACAACAATATATGCAACCACCACCGCCTGGGGCTTATCCTCCCCCTCCCAACGGTGCTGGTCGAGGCTCCATGCCTCCAACGCCTATGCCACCCCACGCACATGCATATGCCTACCATCAAAGCCCACAACGTGTGTATCTCCCATCCCTCCTCCTCTCTTTACTGACTCCTCCCCCCCCAGTTTCGCACGCCGTCCCGTATCAAATGATGATGCCTCCACCTCCGAGCGGTCCGCCTCACGGCACCTACGAGAATGGTCCACCTCCGGTGCCTATGGGTGGCGTCGGACACGCATGACCAAGCAGGGGCCTAGGTGGAAGATCGTGCACGTTTGGCTGGTTAAGTCGCGTCATCGGGCTTGAGCGAGCACTCTCCGTGTACCTACTTGTCATTTGGATGGGATCGTGTTGTGATTTTTCACTTTTTCGAGAGCTATAAACAAGTTGCAGTGTAGCTGGCGGGGCTGAAAATATTACAGTACACAAGAGTACATGATATCTTCTTACTTCCGTGGTGTTCTGCGCAACGACCCGATCTCAATTTTCTTCAGCATTCCCTTCAGATTCTTCCCTCCTTTATTGCAGTTGCATTGCATCCACGTTTCCAATTCCCTGCGTAAAGTAACGAGCTCATCAGTGATCGGGAGGGAGGCGTCCCGGCGAAGTTGGCATGGGTTCAATAATGTGTCAAAAATTCGATTCCACAAGTCCACCTGCCAATACCGTTTCATCGACTGGGAGGGTTTGGCCTTTCTTGTTCCCTCGAGGCTGATGACCTCAACAGTTTCGATATATTTGCCGAACAGCATGCAATATATAATACTTGCAAGGCCAGAATAGTCAGTTTGGTAGGTCCATGGTCGGCCTTCTCGCATCTCGATGCAATCGCGTGCATCTGTCTTCCAATCAGCCACAAATGTTTGACCAGGCGGATAGAGTTTTGTGTCAATCGTTCTTCCGAAATCAATGAGCTTGATACCCTTGCTAGCCCAGCCGCCTTCTCCCGAAGGATTATATTCGCTGGACCAAGCGGATGTTCCACCTGGAACCTCATCCAAGCGAACCAGGCAGTTATCGATTTTGAGATCGCCATGGATAAATCCGTGGTCATGCAGACCTTGCAGAATGCGCAGGAGTTCCACCGTGAAAAACATCACTAAAAGCTCATCCACACCCCCACCAGGTTGACCAATGCCCGTTTCACTTGCACGGTTCACAATTTCAAGGAGGGTCCCCTGCTGACACAAGTCGAGGACCAAATAACTTTCGTCCTTGAATGCATAGAGGCGGTGTGGGTGGATGATAGAGCGACGAAGACCCTCTGGAACAGCAGAGATGATACGACGTAACATATATAATTCCCAGAGGTTGGTTGGACGCACGGCTTTCACTGCTACTAGATCATCGTCTTCACTTTCGACCTCATCTTCGTCCTCGTCCTGTGCAAATCGTTGTTTTGTCTTGTTCAGATCTTTGGCCATGAAAACGGCTCCAAATCCCCCTTCTCCTAATTTATCGAATACCTCGAACAAATCTCCATCTAATTCCAGACTAAGTCCATCTGAGCCATCCGATACTCGGCTCGTGCTGGATGCACTCCCTCTCCTGGAGCGTTTCTCAACGAAACGCTGCATGGCGCTTAAGTTGTTCGCGATACGATGCCGTAAATCTCGATGATTTGGGTCGATAGGAAGTGAAGAAAGTATCGCTGAGATTAGGTCTGGGTCTGAAGGATTGCACGGGACAGGCAGCTCAAATGCTGGGTGGGTGGCTAACGCCTCAGTTAAATTGGTGGTTGTCGACTCAGCGATGACTGCTGAGGATAATGAGCTGCTGCGATTGGATTCCATGGTGAATCCGTCCGAAACACAAGGTGCACGGATTTGTTCAAATGACGAGTACGCATAGTCAGACCCACTTTGGTCGACTCCAGCAACGTCCATAATTTTGGGACCTAGAAGAACAACTGGACCTGCGTCTGCTGTATCTTCACTAGTCTGGTCTTCTAGATCTCGTGCTTCCTCTTCTTGTAATTCAGCTGCCAATTCCTCAGCGACGTCTTGCGCGTTCAAAGCGACCAATCCTTTATCAAGAATGGATATTCGGACACTTCCCGGTGTATCAATTGCTCGGGTACTTGTGGTAAACTCGAAAGTCCGTTCCGTTATAGGTGTCATCACGTCGAAGTCAGCAAATCGGTCACTTCTCGCGAAACGTCGGTCTTCCACTTCTTGATATTCGTCCTGAACGTCAGTCACGTGTGATGTTTCATCAACCTGGAAAAGGGTCTGTCCCTCCCGGCGCGTTGGTTTAAAGAACGGCTGGGTTGATGTGCGCTCTCCGACATTTGGACGGCTTACTGCAGGAGCTTGTGGAGGGTTCTCATCTCGATGCACCTGAAATTTCAAGATTTTTTTTGAAGTCGAAAGGACTGGAGGATTTTCGGACCGGGGTACTGGCAGATGCTCGTCGCTAGTGTTTTCGTCTACGAAAGGAACGAACGAACGTGGAAGGGGAAGAGGTGGAGGTGGATGTGTAAAGTCTTCAGTAAATTCGTCGGCGGTCACATCGCCTCTTCCGAAGACATCTGTTTCTCTGAGCTCGTCGCCCTCAGCAGGAGGCTTAAGTTCCGAGATAGCAGGGGCAGTCAGATTCTCTTGAGGGCGAATAACCTTGAACGCAGGCACAGGCGTCACAAGTTCCTTTGCAACAAGAGCTTTTCGTGCCACATTGGGTGTGAAAGCATTGGATGCGGGCGTCTTGTTCGTACTAGGCTTGAACTGAATAAAATCGAATGTGAAAAGTCTCAGTCAATTGTTTCGCACAATCACAAAACCGCTCTGACCTTCAAAGGACCAGGAGTGATATTTTCTCTCCTCTGGTCGACAAAGGGTTGAAATGCTATTAGTTAGACGGTCAGACGAATGAAATGCTTTCGACATCAACTAAACAAACCTCGTGGCTTTGTTGCGGCCGGACCAGCATTTTCGTCGTGGAACACAGGTGGAAGGGAGGGAGCTGGGGCAGGCGTGCGTAGAATACTGGGGGCCTCCACTTTCGGAGGCTTATGTTTAACAGCTTCGCGGACGTCAGCACCCTCCTTTCCTGGAGAGTTGTACATATCGAAAACATCTTCCAATGCCTGCTTTGTATTTATGGTGACGGTGACACTCTGTCGCCTGGCTGGTCGTACTAGCCTACTGCCATGATCATTTAAGTCCACCATGACGGCTCCCTCTTTAATGATGCTATCACTATCAGAAGCAACTTTGCGATTTGAAGGGGCACCATTTGGAGGTGGGGGAGGTGGCCACTTCTTGCCAAGGAGTCCTAGATGTCGAGCTCGAGCTTCCTCAAAACTGTATTCGGTCCCATCTGGTTCAAGCAGCAACGACAAATCGAACCTCAACTTCTCGGGCTTTTTGCCTGGAACTGGAGGCGCATTAAGGTGAGCATAAGGGTTTGGTCGCGTCGACACCATGGGATGCATAGCCTGAGTGGTAGTCACAGAAACGTCATACTGCCCTGTGAGTGGAGCGGGTATGGTAGATGGGGGAATCGAGCCTTGGCGACGGGGTAGGATATTTCGTAAAGGGTCTGTACGAATGGCAAGTATATTAGTAGGACATATACCCTTAGACGTTTTGTGAGCCAAGGGGTGGTAGAATGGGACAGCAACGAACCTCTCTAAAGGGAGAAATCTTTATGGGTAGTGGCTTTCCTACCGCATGACGGGCGTGATAATTCTCTTGAAATGTTTGCAGATGTTTCAAGGGTTTAGCTAGAGTCCGAATTCCTAAGGTAATCACTGTTTCCGCCTCCATATGTCTAGGTGTCTTGGTTTCAATGTTATCAAGCATGAGACCGAGACACTTACCGTCCTTCTCGCTCCAGGGCTTCAGCATATTCTTCAAAGAATAATGCATATGGTTTGCCTATCCCCTTCTCCATCATATATTCGTATATTGAAGCCGGTCTATCGACGTGGTTCGCGAAGAGAATCCATAGCTTGACAAAACGGAGGTCTCCGGCTTTGTATCGTATATCGTCTTTAAATTTGCAAACAGACTCTTCAAGGAGTTCAAGCAAGCCTGATTCAGAGTGATTTGCATAGTTCTGTAAGGTCCATTTGACGAGATTATCATATGCGGCTAAAGGGTCTGCTTCGTCTTCTAAGACGGATCCTAGTTCATTGTACATGGCGTTGCGCTGCTGAGAAAGCTGCTGCCATCTAGGGCTAAGTGTCGACATTATTGACCAATGAACAGGTAAGATTCCTTTTGCGGTGGAATCTAGCTAGCCACGGGATATGAGAGGGCGCAAGTGTGACATCTCGCGTCTGTCACATTGAGATCACGTGTTTCAATGAGCATCAACAAACTTACCTAATATTATGGACTGCTCAGTTACGGGAAAATCCCGACTCTTCTTCATTGTCCCAACTCTGATCTCTTCCAATAATATTTGTCAATCTTATGGCCAATCTCATGATATCTGATCTACCAAAAAAAAACACTCACTCAAGCAGGCCTAAGTAGTATATTCTCCTTGAGGAGACCTCTCACTCTGATCTAATTGATTAATTTGACATATTAACATAAAACTATCCATGCTCAAACACTATACATCACACATCCTATCCCACTGTTCTCAGTAGCTGACAATGATATGACACAATAATATAACACAAATGGCAGCCCTTAGAGATTAGGGTCAGAGTAATCTGAAGAGTGAATACCAATTGTCCCACACTTGGGAGGCTAATAATGTCTATATGTTCATATGTAACATCAATCAAAGCCTAGTTTTATAGCAAAGGCTAGGATTAAGATTCTGAAGGAGCATTAAAGATATCTCTTACTTCATTTCAAGCTGGGATGGAGGTAAGCCACTGTTAGAGTCACATCCTAGATACACTCTAGAATAACATAGCACATTCAGAAGGAGTACTTCTGCTCAGAAACCACCACCTGACCTTATCTATAAACATCACCCCCTTTTACTTCATAATTAGTTTTTAATCCCATCTCATTTTATCCCCATTCTCCAAACCCAATCTGTGAAAGGAACACTCACAGGTGTTAGCTGAGGCTAGTAGAGGGGAAATCCAAAGAGGAAAGTCTAAGGATTTACTACCAGTGAGGTCACTATATTCTACTGCTCTAACCCAGGGGTGTCAAGGCCAGTTTCTAGCCAATCTCTGAAAGAGTATAGGACATCCCAGAATACAACTCCAGCTTCATTTTTGCTTCTATACTTTAATTCTATTCTATGCTTCATCTCCACATTATGGAAAACTTTCTTATAATTTTTGTTGGTCTTGAAACATGTTCTATTTCTTATTCATTTTCCCCAAACCTGATCTCTGACCTCCCTAGTATATGAACCCATGGTCTACCTGTATAGTCCTCAGTTCTGATATCAACTTAATATACCCATCATCCTTCCCCCTTCTCTCTCTCCTCTGTCCATTATCACCCATGTTGAGCTCCTAACTCTTCTGGTTTCTAATCACTCAGAATCTCCAAAATACAGGGACAGAACACTGAGTCAGTGCAACATTAAAGTTAAAGCAAAGTCCTTCTAATCTGCCTAGAAGTCTACCAGAACCTCCAGAGTTCATATCTTCGTTAAGTGACATGCTCTGGAATTGTTATTGGTCACTGGTCACATCATTTAGTATCAGTAGAACCCAGTGTCATAATCACATTCATATGCCTTACACTCCAATACATCTCATTCTGAACAACATCCTCTGAACAGCTCCAAAGATCACCTTTGGAAATCCAAATCACCTTTGTCTCAATCTGTTGCATACATTTGATCTGGTCACTCAACACAGTCTATATGTCACTTCATTTGATGTTTAGTGAAACAATCAATAACCAGGTCCACGTATAATCTTTCTTAGAAAAGAAGCACCCTGACTATTCCCATCACTATCCCTATGTTTTTCAAATGAATTCATTGATCAAGTCATTTCTATTCTTTGGAAGCTTGCAATGACATCCCATATTATAAGACTTCATAATATGAATGTTCTAAACCCTCAGGATCGCTCTCTGAAGGATATATATATGGTGATGTGTTTGCCTTAGGTTTGATACCTAAAGCCTGCATGCAACAGTCCTTTCCTCAGATGGTGTCTAGTGCAGTCATTCGAGGGACACACCAGTTGTCTATATTGTGGATCTGTGAGTCAAATTGTCATCTGTCTTCTTTTCACAGAATTGTATTGGTTATGTGGATATTGTGACAGCAATGGTCATTAGATGACTGTAACTGTGTCAGTTTCCTAAACCAAGCTCGTCTTTGTATAAAAAGATGTTGAATGACTCTTTGACTTCTTCTCTGCCTTGTACTTGAGAGAGTGGTTTTGTGATTGGAATACCACAATTGATAATAGTTGTCTGGTAAGTATTATAATTTTAGTATCCTCTTACAATACCTATACTTCCTTGAGATGGTGGTAGATGATGTTGATAAATGTGATGAGTCTTGTGACTGTGACATGTGATGTTGTAAGACATGATGCCATGCTGGGACGACAACTGTGCTGCAGACAGGCACTGCTGAGATGATAGGAGAGAGAGAGTTCTATGATATTAAGGCTGAGAATAGTAAGAGTGACACAAAACCAAGTGCCTAACAAGGGGATTGAAACCCAGAAAATATCTAATAAATCTCCAACTAGAGAGCAATGCTCTCTTATATCTACTGGGACCCCTTTTTAAAGACATGAACTCCCTACTCCAAATCTTCCACCTGTGAGTAGGAGATGCTGGTGATGTAACAGCCAGGGAGCAAAGTGGACACTGGGAACATGTGGGATCCATCTGCGGCCACAATTGGGAGCATAATAGGGCAGGTGCAGCAGATGGACTGAGACGTGCATAGCCTAGGTCACATGCCCGATGTGTTGTGACACGTGTCCTCTGCTATGAGATGTGTGTCTGGTGGTCTGTATGGTTGCTGGGTTTCCGGTGGCTCGGTGATGTGTTCGCCTTGGGTTTAATACCTAAAGCCTGCACGCAACGGTCCTTTCCTCAGACGGTATCTAGTGCAGTCGTTCGAGGGACACAGCAGTTGTGTATATCGTTGATAGGTTAGTCGAATTGTTGTATGTCTTCTTTCCACAGGATGGGATCGGCGCCGGAATATTGGAACAGTGATGGTCGTTAAAGGACTGTAACTGTGTCAGTTTCCTAACTCCAAACTCTTCTTTTGTACAAGAAAACGTCAAATGATTTGACTTCTTCTCTGCCTTGTATTTGAAGAAGGGGCTTCGTGGCTGGTATACTGCGCTTGATAATAGTCGTCTAGAGGCTATTACAATTTTAGTATCCTGTCACAATACCAATACTTTATGCTGGCAGTAGGTGATGTCAATAGATGTGACGAGTCTTGTGACTGTGACGTGTGACGTGACGTGTGTGACTGTGACTGTGACTGTGACGTATGACCGTGACGTAGTCTAGAATGTTCTAGACTATTCTTGAACTTGCTTGACTTGAACTGAGACCGGACTTAAGCGTTGACTTGACTTGAAACTTGACTTTACAGAGAGAGGCAGAGGCCTTTATATACATGTCTACAGCAACGATGCAAAGACGATGCAAAACGATGCGATAGAGGTGCTTGGTAAGAATAGGGGTAGTGCATGACAAAGCACAAGAACAAAAAGTACAAAAAAGGAATCAAGAAAGGAGTATCTGACAAAGCAGATAAGCAGGAATGTGTCAAGATAGGGGAATGAAGCGTGGAGTGGGAATATTAGTACAAGAATAGAATGTCAGTTAGTAATGACGAGAAAAAAGTTATCAAACATAGAACAAGGCAAAGATCATGTGAAAAGATAATGTGTCAGATAAAAGAACA
>QMFG01017614.1:0-11588 GCA_003314545.1 Ramaria sp. MG151
CTACGAAGCACATTATCCATGCGTTATAAAGGAAATGATGGAAGAATAGTGAGAAAAGAGACGAGAAAGTATTAAAAATGTCTCAGTGCACTACTTCCTAATTCGTTAGAAACACTCTGAAAAAGCATTAGAATGTAATGTCCCCACACAAGAAGGAAATACGTACTGCGGTGAACAATTCCCGGGCCTGATTCGTCGTACTCTTGCTTGGAGCACCACAAGTTTTGGAATGTACTAAGCGAAGCTGTACGACGGGGAATATGTTGGCTTAGTGAAAGGGTGAAGGGAATGACTAGTCACCAAGAATTGAACCTCCAATCCAGACAGAGTACTTCCTTTCTGGTGGTGCTACAATTTTGACCTGAAATCGCAAAGGGTGAGACGGCGTCAAGGATACATTTTTATTGGGCACATCACACAGCTCACCTTCATGCTGCTGGGACTCAAGCTGGTCAACTCCTTTTGCATGCGATCCGCAATACCAGGGTACATGGTAGTACCGCCGGAAAGCACGACATTGCCGTACAGATCACGACGAATGTCAAGGTCGCACTTGTAGATCGAATTGTATCTGGACTGACACATGAAGATAATGTGGTGTGAGATAGATAGATACTTGCGTAGTCTCGTGAATACCAGAGGCCTCGAGACCAAGGAATGAAGGCTGGAAAAGCGCCTCGGGAGCACGGAACCTTACACATCAAATGAGCAATGTATAGATCGATAGTAGTTAAAAGGCTTGTACCGCTCATTGCCGATGGTGATAACCTGTCCGTCGGGCAACTCATAACTCTTCTCAAGCTGAGAGCTCTGCGCAGCGGTCTGCATTTCTTGCTCGAAATCAAGGGCGACATAACAGAGCTTCTCCTTAATATCCCTGACAATTTCCCTCTCTGCAGAGGTGGTAAACGGATAGCCCCTCTCCATAAGAATCTTAATCAGATAATCGGTGAGGTCACGGCCAGCCAAGTCGAGCCTAAGAATGGCGTGTGGGAGAGCGAAACCTTCGTAAATCGGAACGGTATGGGTGACACCATCTCCGGAATCAAGAACTATACCGGTTGTGCGTCCAGATGCGTAGAGGGATAGTACGGCCTGGATGGCTACGTAAAAGGCAGGGGCATTAAATGTTTCGAACATGATCTGTGTCATCTTCTCGCGGTTAGCCTTGGGGTTCAAAGGGGCTTCAGTAAGTAACACGGGATGCTCTTCGGGTGCGACACGCAATTCGTTGTAGAATGTGTGATGCCAAATCTTCTCCATGTCATCCCAGTTGGTGACAATCCCGTGTTCAATGGGATACTTCAGTGTGAGAATACCACGCTTCGATTGAGCCTCATCGCTTTTGGTTATGATTGAGTATAATGTGTGAATTCGACGAGTAAACATACCCAACATATGAGTCCTTCTGTCCCATTCCTACCATCACACCCTGGTGACGAGGGCGGCCGACAATAGAGCTGAAGACGAGCAGTTAGGGCTATTAAAACATGTATGGATTTCACTCACGGGAAAACGGCTCGTGGGGCATCATCACCTTATTATAAAACGTTAGCTGAAAGACTAATGGGAGGGATACTCAAAACAGTTGTTACCTGCAACTGAATATTAAAATAATGTTATATCAACAGTCACCACACCCATTCGATCAGTTGCTTACAGCCGGCCTTGCACATGCCAGAACCATTGTCAATCACCTACGAGCAGAACGAAAGATCGGATAAGTAGCCAATTCGTACCGTCTGAGAAGAGTGAACTCACGAGGGCAGCAACTTCCTCATCCATTTTGTCTGATTGTCAACGTTGGTAAAACGGGTTCGTAAAAAGAAGCAAGAGAAGATAAAAGAGTCACTACTATACGAGTGAAGAGGACCAGATATAAAGCTTTGAGTTATGAGCTGCGGCAAGGAAAGTTACTGAGGTACCGACCTTTTGTACGAGTGCGGAATGAACCTAACAATGGGGCAAAGGGTAGATTTTACTACCGCGGCTTACGGTAAAGCTCAGACTTGACTATAATTCAATTTTTAGAATTTGAAGCAATAGCGAGGCTTCCAAGCTTCGCATTTATCTAAATATTCCAATATGCAGAATACATAACGAACGATACTTTCCACCCCCTCCTTTCAGACCGTTTGTTAGTAATGACCTTATGGCACTTGCCAATGCATACATGAACCACGAACTAACTAGTGTTTTTGCAGATTGTCCAATGTATTTTAGGAGGGGTAATACCTTTTAGGATGGCCCTCATGGAAGTTCAGGCTCAAGCATGATGTCCTTGACCCTCCATCTAAGTAATGTACGTACAGAAGCGCAGCTGCTATTGACTAGGAGCGAAGAGGATTCATAGATATCTCGGTGGTCTGTGATAACAGTATTAAACTGTGTTCTTCTCAAGGTGTTGCGTATGCAAATTGCTGTCGTTAGTTGTGGCAGTAATACCTGGACAGAAATTAACGTAAGCGCCTCAAACGAAATGCATGTGGGATCAGCGTCGTTGATTACGAGTGGGAAGTTTGTTCAACTTGTGTTACAGCGCCGCTCTGGAAATTGCGCAAAGACTATATTTCAAGCTCCGCTTACTCTGAGCTAGGCACACTTTTGACGCGTCACCTCGACAGGACTTTCAACTACTAGCCAACATGCCACTCGAAGCTACTATGATGGTTATCGATAATTCAGAGTACATGCGAAATGGAGATTACCAGCCGACGCGTTTTGGAGCTCAGTCAGATGCAGTAACCACCGTCTTCAACTCCAAGATTGATTCCAACCCAGAAAACACAGTCGGTTGTATGACCAGTGCCGGGAAGGGGTGGGTGTACACTTCATCATGGAATTTGGTTCCTGATGCTCACAGGAGTATAGTCCTGAAGTTCTTGTAACACATACCAAGGACGTCGGCCAAATTTTGCAAGGATTACATACCTCTTCACAACGCATATCCGGTCAATCGGACATCCCGACCTCCCTTAGCATTGCGCAACTTGCTCTGAAGCATCGTCAGAACAAAAACCTTCGACAGCGCATCATTTTGTTCATTGGTTCGCCACTCACAGGCACTGGGGCAGACGAGAAGAGCATGGTTCGTTTGGCAAAAAAGCTCAAGAAAAACAATGTGGCGGTTGATGTTGTCTGCTTTGGAGACGAGGAGGGCAGGTTTACGAACGAGGCCGTGTTGAAGGCATTCGTGGATAACGTGATCAGTGGCGACAACAGGCGCGTAAATAAGAATTTATTTTGCTTGTTTTTCAGCTTCTCATTCTTTTTCCATAGTCATTTTGTAACCATTCCGCCTGGCCCTGAGATACTTTCAGATATTTTACTTTCTTCTCCAATTCTTAGTGAGGATATTCCCGGTGGTGGGGCAGCAGGTGAAGCCTCGGGATCGGGTGCCGTAGCTGCGAGCAACAACTTCGAGTTCGGCATAGACCCCTCTCTTGATCCAGAACTTGCCATGGTGCGTTTGGCTCGCTTTTTGGCATTAGTCCCGCTTTACGCTGACACATGTCCCAATCCTATATCATAGGCATTACGGATGTCTCTGGAAGAAGAGCGAGCGCGACAAGCTGCCTCGGTCTCTGCACCTGCCACAACTTCAGCGGAAAGCACTACGCTACCTTCTATCTCCGAAGCTTCGACTTCGGCTCCCGCGCCCTCGTCTTCTGCACCAACCGCCAATGTAGCTCCGACCGCACATTCGACAGACGGTGTAGATGCAGATGAGGATGCTCTTCTTGCCCAAGCCCTTGCATTATCACAGCAAACTGGTGAGGACGTGGACATGGCAGATGGAACGGTACCAAAGGAGATTGAACCAACGGGTCCAGCAGATGTGTCAGATGATAATGAGATGAGTGAAGAAGAGGCAATCGCAAAGGCTATTGCCATGAGCATGCAGGAGGATCAAGAAGAAGGACCGAAATAATGCTAGATTAGTGGTAGCAATTGTTTGCAATACGTTGATTGAAAACTGTGAAGCGAGCCCAACACATGTTGCGAATGAACACTTGCTTTGTGGATCTGTTTTTTTTTTTTTTGCAAAATTCATTTGAAGTCGGGAATTGCCGTGATCGTGACGCGTACGCGCTTCTTACCCAAACTCTTTCCTAACTCCCATCTACCCAGCATGTCCCGTACATCATACGATAGGCCAGACATATCTTGCAAGACCCAAGTAACTTCTGACCTTACATTTTTCTCTAGATATCTCACTGTCTTCTCTCCAGAGGGGCGTCTGTACCAAGTCGGTGCGCAATGCCACATTCATTGCAAGGTGTCCATTGATTATACCGTGTCCATTCCTTACTAGAGTATGCATTCAAGGCAATATCTGGATCAGGTCATACTGCTGTCGCCGTAAGGGGAAAAGACACAGCTGTGGTCATCACTCAGAAGAAAGTCCCTGTGGATATAACATACGTCATTGGAAACACGACGTGCTTTCTGACTGAAATATCATAGGACAAGCTTCTCAACGCAGATACAGTTACCCATTTATTCAGCATCACGCCCACTATCGGATGTGTGATGACTGGATTAATTGGTGCGCACCCGTCTGCCTCTCTCCATTTACCCGTTACTAAGCTATATGCCACAGCCGATGCTCGCGCACAGGTCGCGCGTGCTCGTGCTGAGGCAGCTGACTGGCGGTATAAGTATGGATATGAAATCACCCCGGATGCCCTTGCCCGTCGCCTCGCCAATATCAACCAGGTCTACACACAACGCGCTGCCATGCGGCCACTAGGCATCGGTATCTACCATTCTTCCGTCGTCGTACATTCCTCTCACATGTTGTGCTCCCTAGCCATGATACTGATTGGATCTGATCCTGAATTTGGACCCCAGGTTTTCAAGCTCGATCCCGCGGGTTATTTCGTTGGCTTTCACGCTACGGCTGCAGGACAGAAGCAACAGGAAGCAATGAATCATTTGGAGAAGAAGTGGAAAAGACTGGCAGCGGAGGGTGAACGAAGTGGTGGCGCTGGTGGTGCGCCTGGAGAAATTGATGCAAAGAAGGCTGGTGATACCCTGGGGCGAGCTGAAGTGATCGATGTGAGTCGCGCAATCCATGTGGTTCTTCATCCCTGATTCCCGAACAAGATTGCAATTGAGGCTATCTCCACCGTCCATGCCACCGACTTCAAGGCAGGGGAGGTAGAAATAGGCATCGTGTCATCGTCGCTTGATGAAGGGGAAAAAACGCGAGGCCAATGGCGTGTCATGGAGACAGACGAGGTAGAAAGATGGCTATTAGCATATGGAGAGAAGGACTAGATTAGAACGAATACATAATACTGTATCTTTGGTTGCACAATGGAAGGGTAAGGATACAAGTAGCAGAATAGCAGTGGCTCGTGTCAAAACCCAGTGTTATCTTTTGGAGCCTAATTTCCCGTTCGTCAGGGGTGGTGCCTCAGTCCCGTTTAACGTGGCCACGGCACCATTTTCTAGATGAGGGGCAAGTTCCGGAAAGTGCTCCGCAAGGGCACAGTCGAGAAGAGATTTGTATGACTGGACAATCAGACAGGTGGGCAATCATTTGGGGCAAACTATGAGACACCCATACCTGTACAGCGGCAATCTTTCCATTCATAAACTGATTCTCGACGGCTGCACGCTCGATACGTTCGCGTGTGAGATTCATAGGGTTCCGCCCATTATCGATATCACTGCATAAGTTCAAATATATCATGATCAGTTTAAAACATAAATCCTTCTTACGCAAGGACTTGATAAGGAATCAGAGTCTTCACGTCATGAGCAAGATCCTCGATCGCTGCCAAATGTTGCACAACATCATTCCTTCATTCCATCAATACCACAACGCTCCATCTGAAACACAAGGCTTGCTCACACACGAGCACCAACAGGTTTTGGCGGAATAACACCGTCCAGGCCTGGCTTTTCCTTTGTTGAATCGTTGAGTACAGTGGTGCCAAGGTTGTATAATGCATGTGCGAGGCCAAGGAGTTCATCGTGCACAGCGCCTAGTTCTTCTGGGGGTGGTGATTGTGACGAACGTGGAGAATGCGGGTCCCCCACCGAGGAAGTAGCTCGAGGGGTCATACTAGAAGGTGAGTCACGTGATCACAAGCTTCATGGATACGCATTTTGACGTGCTCGTGTTGGGAACAGGGTTAACACAGTCGATAACCGCTGCGTGAGTCCAAGTACAGTGCTCTAATCTAATCCAGCTAACGAGCTTTATAGTGCTCTGGCAAAGGCTGGCTTCAAAGTAGTACATGTTGATGAAAACTCTTATTACGGTGCAGATGAAGCCAGTCTGTCCCATGAAGAACTAATTCAGTGGCCATATTCGTCGACCTTCCCCCATTCCAATTTCTTTTCTTCATCGGAAAACCCTTTACCCTTTTCGCGTACATATTCCCTTTCGCTTGCTCCGGCTCTCATTCCGTCTTCGGGACCGCTCATAAACTCTCTCATTCTTTCCGGCGTATCACGCTACAGCCAGTTCAAGCTCCTCGACGCTGTGTTCGTATACCGCCACGGCGCAATGGAGCGAGTGCCTGGTAACAAAGAGGACATTTTCAAAGCCCGCAATGTGTCCCTTGTCGACAAAAGGAAGCTTATGCGATTTATTCAGTTTGCGGCGGGTAATTTCGAGGAAAGAACTGAAATTGTAGGCCAAGAGGATACACCTTTTTGGGAATTCATGAGAGACAAGTTTTCATTGGGTGAGAAAGCCCGTGAAGCGATTCTTTATGCATTAGCATACTGCTCCTCACTATCAGGTGAGTGATTTGCTGTTAAGTAGGCTCATGTTGAGGAATACTGTGGAAGATCCTGCCTTGCCTGCTCTCAGGCGTTTACGAGGGTTTCTCCGATCTGCAGGACGATATGGAAACTCTCCTTTCTTGATAGGACATTACGGGGGTCTTGGAGAGTTGGCGCAAGGATTTTGTCGGTGCGCTTCCTTTGGTATGACCTATGATACGCACCCACACTGCTTTCAGCACATGCGCTGTTAAAGGCGGGGTGTATATCTTAGGCCGGAAAGTCATTTCGCTCCACCTTCCCTCTATGACGTCTCCCTCTGAGGCCACACGCGTTTCCATCTGTTTGGAAGAAGTGCCCGATATCCTCACTGCAGACGTGATCATTACGCCTCAAGATTACTTGTCTGGTTCAAGCTTACCTACCACAGAGCCTGAGTACGTGTACGTATGTGGTATCGTGATCATCAATCGTCCTATAGCCTTTCCTTTGTCTGAACTTTCCTCAATTCAAATACCCTCGCGAGACGCCGCAGCTAATGACGTAGATGATACTGGATCAGACCAGCTTCAGCTCGATACTGCTGTGGTTATGTTTGCTCCCGGATCCTTACCAGAGGGTAAGGCTCCCAATGTTGTGCGTATTCTACAGATAGGAGAAAGCACGCTGTCTTGTCCCAAGGGAAAATGTGAGTTTTAACGTTTTCAGACAAGGGCAATTCGAACCATAACCTCTTAGATATTTTATACATGTGGACACAAATGGACAAACTATCCAGTACTCCTGAAGAGCTCCTGACGCCGTACTTGTCTGCTGTTACATTGTCCAGTTCTGAGGCCGATCTCCAGGCAAGTTGCGTCGACTTCTCTTGCTTTTATGTTCGGCATCAGGATCCGAAGACATCCTCTCCCACCAACTCGCGCATCCTCGTTGTTCCGCAACTCCCTTCAGTTTGGACCGAAGTCGCAGACCAGTCGGCAGAAGATGCCGAGAGGTTGTTCTGGGATGCTATTAAAGTACTGGAGCATGGTGAAAACGGCGGGACTGAGACGTTTTGGCCTCCAGTTGATCCCCTAGATGATAACTCAGGGGATGAGTGGTGATGGCGGAAATCTAAGTCAATACGCAAGATTCTCATCTAGGCACACAGTAACATCATACTTCTACAAATGCACGGAAGAGCGTCGAATCTTCACTGGCTCTGAAATTCACCTTTGTGTTAGCTCCTATAAACAACACTGAACCTCCTTTGATTGTAAGATCGCCGTCTGGCCATACAACCCTACCCTTTCCCTCAGTTACAATCAAAAGGCTTGGGCCCTCTAAACCATCGTGCTTCTCTTCGTCTCCTGCGGCAAGATTTACCAGTAGAACTGCAAATTCCGGGATAGGAGGGTTGTATACTTTTGTGCGTTTAGACCCGCGCGGAAACGCGGCAGGTATGACAATATGCGCGGAGGGCGCTCTCGCATGGTATGTGAGCGATGAGATAAGATTAGGTACATCGCGTGTCTTTGGAGTCAAGCCAGCGCGAAGAACGTTATCTGAAGTTGCCATCGTCTCCACTATGTCTAAAGCAATATTCAGCGAAAGAAATAGCAAGCACTATACACCTTGCCTCCATTTACGTATGCATGTGGTTCTCCCGCTCCGAGAAAGATGGCCTCCCCTGGCTGTAATTTAACCACATTCAAGATATACACGCAGAAAACACCAATGTCATCGGGGAATTGCCGATCCAGCTCGACTACGAGATCACGCACGTCCCCTTCCTCAGGTAAGAGTCCATCTGACTTGTAACGCCCAATAAGCATTCGCAGCTGTGATTTAACAAGATCGTGAGGTGCCGTCATAAGTGCAGCGAACACATCGCGAAGAGCGGCTCTTGTCATAACATCGGAGGACGAGGTACTGCATATGGAATGGAAAGAGGAGATAACTGTGGGAGGGATCAAGGAAGCAAGTTCAGGTACATGAGACAAGAAAGTGCTGATCTCCTGAAGGGGGCGAAAACCGCATAACGCGGTGAATGGAGTAAGGGCGATGGCCATTTCTGGCTTGTGATTCGGGTCTGCAAGATCATATGAGGAGCCAACAATCATCATGCCGTCTCTCGCACGTACCTCTGTACAAATCCGGATGCTCTGCATGCAATCTTTCGGCAAGTTTCTTGTCCGGATGAGCTTGGATACTAAGAGCTTTCTGGATGGCTAAAACCTTGAATAAAAAGGGTAGGTTACCCGCTTTAACCTCCGGAAAGTGATCAGAGATCTTTGACCCAACCAATTCGGTATGGGTCGCTAAATAGTCAGAGAGTGACTCTTTAGTGTTGATCAGGTGAGATGGTAACGTCGCGTGTGTTCCCATCCATAACTTGGAGAATGGGAATTGACATCAGACGTCCTTGAAAATGGGGAGCGAACGAACCTCGGCATAAGGCTTGGATTCTTGGAGCTTGAAGTCAGGGATACCACTTAAAGCGAGACAGGCAACCTTGGAGTCGACACCTATTCTACCCCAATCGTATGACTGAGTACCAGCGGCGATCGCAAACACAGAAGCCATCAGGAGCAACTTCACCGGTTCAAAGTCCGCAACAGGGTGGCGCTGAGGTAGAGGTCCGAAAACGGGCACCCATTACGTAATAGGCTTGCTTACGTCACTTGAGTGCAAAATTTCTTCACAAAAAAAATGAAAAGTGCTAGAATTTGCCTGGAAATTAGTTTAAAATTTATCATTATTTTTTAATATGCAACAAAAATATAATTCTGCTTATATAAAACTATAAAAATAACAAGACTATACAATGACAAATCAACTGTAGCATATAGGTGAGTGAAATCCAATACAAGGGATTGAATAATGTCTTACCTCAGTGATTGCACAGTATCAAACCACTGAGGGAGACTGTACATAACAGTAGCTACTTATCATCTCATGAGATCAATAAGACTTGCAATAAAGGGGAATAAAAGAATGTCTTGTGACTATGCAAGATCTAAAAATGACCAATAATGACCTGCTGACTAATTGGGGGCTTTGGGTGCTGTGGTTTACAACTCCAATAAAAACTAGCTTTCTGAGGACTGAGCTTCTAGTGAGGAGGCATGATCTTGAGGCCTAGAAAAGCATACCAAAGACCATTTATGTGATCAATAGCTGAGGTCACATGACCTAGGCTATAGATCACATGACCTGAGAATTAGTGCAGACAAATGTCAGAATTCAATTATCAATGATAAGAGTTGTAGATAGATGTAGGGTTAGTAGCATCAATCAGAAATGTAGCAGAATTCAATTATCAAAGCTAAGAGTTATAGATAAGTTTAGGGTTAGTAGTATCAATTGGAAATGTTTCTAATAGTAATAGAATGGTATTCTAAATTGAAGAAAAGTCCTACAGTAAAAGTGAATGGTGTCAGAATCCAAATAATAGTGATAAATGTTGTGGATGAATGTTGTGTTAGTAAAAGTATTTGGAAACATTCCTAATGGTAACAGGATGGTTTTGGAAAGTGAATATAAATCCTACAGTAAAAGCAAATGGCTTTCGGAACGTCTGCGAATGATGTGCATAGTTCCGAAGAGATAGAGGTTCCGAAAGGATTCTATCGCGTGAATCGAATGAACTTTGCAGTTCATGTCGATCACAGCCAATAATCTTACATTCCTTGAAGTGGATTTAACTAATAAAAGTGGAATTGGAGTGCTTACTCAAAAAATATAAAGTTGTTGTTGAAGGTGAGTTGGAGATGAGTTGGCAAGTGTGAGTAAAAGAATCAAGTTGACATACGATAATTGAACTAGGGAACATACATGTGAATGTGTTTAGCTATATACCGAAGGGTTCGGAAGAGAGGGCGAATGGGAATGAGTCCGTGAGGATCGGAAAGTAATCAAGGTACATGTATACTAATTAAAGGCCATAGAAAACGTAGAATAGTGATGGAAGGAAAATTGTAATGAAGAAAAAGGATAATAGACCATCACCAACTCTTGAAACATGTTTCCGAATCGCGTGGCTCTTCGGATAGGGATAGCCATGCCTAAATCTTTCAGAGAGTCATTATGAGAGTCTAGAATGTTCATATCATTAAGCCTGATGATATAGCATGTCATCGCAAGCTTTGAGTGAATATGAATAACTCAATCCATAATTTTATGGTGAAAGATGGGGATAGTGATGGGGATAGTCAGGGTGCTTCTTTTCTAAAAAAAGAATATGATTGGACCTGACCACTGATTGTTTCACGATAATTGATTCAATAGATGGCGTATTTGAGTCGAAGTGATAGACAAAAAGGGTTGTGGGATGAAAGTGATGGGAGTGTGGGAATGTTGCTTCGGGCTTCGGACAAAAAGCTTCGGAAGGATTGCTTCGGAATGAACATAATGTGACTTGAATGTCCAGACTGTGATTGTGACACTTACCCGAGAGGTCAGGTCCCTTCGACTGAGGCATGGAAGGCTTTGCAGCCTCTTTGCCTTTGGCCGAGGTACCTTGCTGTGCCTTCGGGGTCGTGTTCGGGGCCGGGGCAACCGATTTCTCGGTCCTAGGTTCGGACCTTGACGACGACTGGGTCGTTTTGCGAGCGAGCTCGCCTCGACGTTCCCAGTAGCGCTGGTCGATCCGTTGGACCAGGTCTCGGAGCTTATCCAGGGTGCAGGGTTTGTCGAAATGAATCATCTTGTCTTTGATCCGCTTCGGGAGGGTGAGGTAGGCCTTCTGAAGCAGCGCTTGGTCATTGTAGTCGACGAGCGAAGCGAGGCGATAGAATTCGACGAAAAACTTGGTGGCCTTGTGACTGTCCTTCATCACGAGGTTCTCAAGGTCTACTTCAGCG
>QMFG01017620.1:0-21251 GCA_003314545.1 Ramaria sp. MG151
AGAATTATGCACCCTTTTGCAAATGTTCTGAAGGCCATTTGCTTTTACTGTAGAACTTTTATTTACTTTTGAATATCATTCTATTATTGCTAGTAACATCTCTGATTGTTCAAATTAACCACACATTCATCTACAACTCTCATCACTTATAATTCAATTCTGACAATATTCTCTACGACTAGTTCTGATTCTTTTGCTAGTTGGTTACCTAGCCAGATCCAGATCTGTTTGGGGACCTGTTCCCTTCTTACTGGTCTTGGGACACCAGTGATCTTGAAATTCTGGGTTTGGGGGATTTCTCACAGGAAGCATGTGAAGATAACTACCATGTTGGTCAACACAGGGGTTACTTGGTTTCCCAGGCAAGGAGGCCAATGTCTTCTTCCTTTACAGGAAGCCTGATCAGTAGCCAGACTGGTGTGTGCAAGCATTCCATGTTCACTACTTCTCTAAGTTTGACTTTCTCCACAGCTATGCTTTTCAATGTTTCTGTAAGCCTGTTGCCTTTTAGCCCCCACATATTTCTCACTGCTTCCAGAATTTTCCTGATTAGGAGTTTTTGCCTCTGTTTCCAGGGTCCTGGATTTTTACATCCATCTACAGTTGCAAGGACCAGGTTCTTCTTGCCATTTGGGTTTTTCTCTCATTTTTGATGCCAGGGCTTCATACACTCCATCAAGTTCCCATTCAAAGCTCTCCCAGGCTTTTGTCCAGATTATTTCTTCCTCCTGCACCTGAGGGTCAATATATTTTATCAATAAATGAGACTGGCTCCAGGGAGGCCTCTTCTTCTGCTTGTTATCTATCCTGATCACGGATGTCTGGCGAGGCAGTTCAGTTCGCATCTACATCCATTTGCTTGGGGAGCTGGATCAACGAGGTTTCAGATTGTCATCTTTTGCCTTTTTCTTCAAACTGTGGCTGGGTTTGGCAGGGCTCCCAGTTTTAGCCTTTTTTGATGCTGATGAAGAGGGGCCTGCATGTCTGTCTATCTGAATCAGTGAGTGTGATCTTTTGTTCAGCTCGGTTTTTGACTTAGGGGTTTCCATATCATGTGGAGGATTTTGGGTTGCCACAGGCTCAACTGGCGCGGTTTTGTTAAAATAAAATTTTAACAAAACTTGCCACAGCGGAGCCGGGCAGGTCATAGTTTTCACAAGGGACAAATCAGATCTTAAATCCATTTTCCGTCGAGAGCATCCAGGGGAACGTCTCCGCGTCGAGTAGAAGCTCGTGCACGACTTCTTCGACCGACAAGAAATTTGCATCATCGATTGTGCTTTTCTCCAAGTTCACTCATGCACATCAGAATCTGCACAAAAGTTTCGGAACGCAAATGGCAATTCACACCTCCAGCGTGGTCTTTTTCTATATCTTTCTTGTTCCCAATGACGAGCAGCTTCTGATCCTGTGATTCGACCAAGGTGGTGGAGTTCGCAAGCACGCATTCCAGCGCTGCAACACCATCTCCAAACGATTCGTGCTTCCCCTCAGGTGGATAATCCGCTTTTTTCTCAAGGGTGATTTCTCAAGGTTGATTTCTCCTGAGGGCGTCAGGATTCTTGACTTGAGGAAGAAAAGGGGAAAAGAATTCGATCTCCAGCTCTGATTGGACTTCTAGGAAAGAGAGATGAGAGAGGTGATAGGCGAAATAAGACTAGTTGCGTTTTGATGGAGAGAGGGCTTCGTCCTTAGGGCTGCATATTGCATTCACTCCTTGGTCTGCCAGACGAGCTGGCTTGACGTAACATTCACCTGCAGCCAAAGAAGATGGCTAGATGTCAATATGACGTGTTTTCCAAGTACCTGTCATTTTCGTTCAATAGACCTGTTCTTCCAATCCAATTTAAAAGTGTTCAAATTACCGCCGACATTAATAGCCGAGCCTCAGGATGTTTCACGTTTTAGTTCAGTTACTGGCAGACGCTCCTTCCTTATTGCGAAATATGCTTGGACCGTGCCTTCTTCGTGTTTCAAGCAGGTGCTAGAGCTGTAGATGGATCGAGAGATTTCTCTTCATCAGGACGTGGTAAGAGCGAAAATAAAACTTTCGTCAATGTCATAACTTTGCTCCAGAGAGACCTCGGGACGGTAGAAGAATGTGTTTTAATGGCGGGTAACCTTTGTAAATCTGCATGATGGACTTGCACTGACTGGCTCCTTTCCGGATTGCCTCCAACTTCAAAACATAGATCGGTGAGCTTGTAAAGTCACGGATGAACGTGCTTCTTACAATCTTTTGTAGACTCCGTTTTCTCCGAAGTTTCTACTTAACTTACATTTCCACCTTTGAATTTCTTTCCTTTAGGCTTTGCACCTGAGACTTGTCCGTTCTACGTTGGTTTGTGGGAGACTTGTCATGGCCACCGTAGCGTTCATTATCTTGGGGGGCAGCCTCAGAACTTAGAGACTCCTTTCCATCTGTGGATGTCCCCCTGGGGTAGTTTTGGACCGAGATCTTGGCATGCTAAACAAAAGCAAATACATCGGTATTTCGGGAGAACCTTATATACGTCATACCTGCGTCATTTACGTTGCCGTGTGCTAGCAAAGGTTTCAGAGTAAACAAGGGACTGCGAGGACATAAGCGGAGGAACGGTAATGGGTTAAGTATCCGGTGCAATATGAAGGTAAACAATTCTCTTCTTTAAAGTTATGTGTATACATGTTACCGTCTAGTATAAGATGCCAATTATAAAGCACTTGCACCTGAAAAAGGAGTGAGAAACGGTTTCCACAAAAACTACTGGTCAATAAAGGTTTACCAGTAATGATATCTACTAGCTCATTGGTGATTGCAGCTTGACGACCTCGGTTGTATTGCATTTGAAGGGAACCGATCATGTCCCCAGCATTCTTTGATGCATTGTCCATAGCATTACGACTAATTTGATGCTGTCATGAGTTTTACCCCATCCATTTTGGGAAAGTAGTCATACCGGGAGTTCTGTTCGGCAGCGTGGCTCTCGACAAGAGCAGCATATATAGCATTAGCAAGGGTGAACTCGGCGAGATCCCTCGTCGTGTCATCTTGCTCGTAGGCCATGAACCCGGCTAGATAACCCGACTTCGATTAACATCTATGTTAACTTCGATCAAGCTTCACTCACGTGCTTCCTTCAAGCCCTTCTCATTGAGTACTTCCATGGTTGCCGCCTCAAAAGCGACAGCTGAGAGGTACTTGTTATAAACGATAGACACCGAGTCATATTCTACCCCAGTTTTGGTAATAAGATCGGCCACAGCGCATGCGTCTGCAAACGTGGGAATATCCTTGCCAATCTGGTTCATCGAGAGGACAAAGTTTTGGGGGAGAGCACGCAAAAGCTGAGCTTTAGACTTGTCACCAATAACCACAATCGGCGAGTCAGCAGCTGGAACCGTGGCTTTCTCTCCAGAAGGTTCGGCGCCGGGTTTGGCCTCCTGAGCTACGGAGCCTGTTGCCATGATACGTCGCGTCGCTTTGCTAACGGAAGAATGGACACCGCCACAAAGACCCTTGTCTGACGAGACAACCACGAATAGTTTGCGTGGAGACGAACCGGTCGACTCCGCAGACGGTTCCGCATGTTTGAAAAGCTCTATGACGAGATTGATTGTACCGCCTGCCTTGGCTGAGACTGAGCAACATACCATTATTAGATGCACCATATGACTTTGCAGCAACCATAGCACGTTGAGCCTTGTTCAGTTTGGTGGATGCAATCATTTTCATGGACTGAAGAGCAATTAAGTTACACAACACCATTGAGAAAGAGGATGATAAACCTTTGTGATTTTCTCGATGTTCCTTACGGACTTAAGACGAAGTTCAATCTCACGAAGGGTGGCCATGTTCCTCGCAGCCCCCAATGCAGGGGCCTGCGAACGAAGGGCCAGCGTGGACCGAGCGAGCATGGTCGTGGTGTCGAATTGGATTTCGAGCTCCGATATTCGGGCTCTGAATAACTTTCTCACTAAACGCCAGCGAGCGTCGACTCATCATCCTTGTGCACCACTAGAGTCTTTTCTTAAGGCCCTTTTCGCAATGGATGAACCTCTATTTGACCCTTCGCTGAAGAAGAAGAAGAAGAAGAAGACAGTAGCATTCTCTGAAGACCCCTTAGCTGCAGAGGCAGACCCTACAACACCTGCACCACCACTGGAAACAAATGGTGACTTGGGACCCGCTACTGTCCATGAACAGATGGTCCAAAATGGTTCTGAAGGTGTTGACAAAGAAAGGGAGAAGGAGAAGGAGGAGGAGGACTTCAAGGCCATGTTTGGTGATGTAAAGAAGAAGAAAAAGAAAAAGGAGATTCCACTCGACCTAGTGAGTATTGTTGTATTTATTATAGTGCTATGCTCACCATTAGCAGCCTGATGAAACTTCGGGAACGTCTACACCAATCGCTGTCCCAGCTGCTGAGGAACTGGACTTTTCGGATCTGAAGAAGAAGAAGAAAAAGTCGTCGAAAAAGGCAGCTTTTGATCTTGAGGCGTTCGAGAAAGAGTTGGGTGATACTCCTCGGGAAGCGGAAGAGATGGATGAGGGTGTAGGCGAGGATGAGGGTGACTTAGGAGAGGATCCGTTTACTGTTCAGGATGGACCTGCAGCGGTAGAGAATGGACGAGAACCATGGCTGGACTCTGACCGAGATTACACCTACACTGAGGTGAGCCAGCTGAGATGTCCTCTTTTGTTATACATTCCCTACTGACGCTATGACGCAAGCTCCTCCATCGTTTTTTTACTTCATTACATGCTTCGAACCCTTCTCTCCTTTCCGCATCTGGAAAGCGGTACACCATCGCTCCCCCGGCTATTCAACGAGAAGGTTTGTGTGATTCCTCACTCTCGGGTCTTGACAGTTACCGACACCTTTTCAAGGCACGAAGAAGTCTGTTTTCTCAAATGTCACCGACATATGCAAACGCATGCACCGACAACCAGATCATGTCATCCAGTTTTTGTTTTCTGAATTAGGAACGACAGGGAGCGTTGACGGTGCGGGGCGGCTCGTCATCAAAGGCCGTTTCCAACAGAAGCAGATTGAGAACGTTTTACGACGGTATATTGGTACGTATCTCACATCGTTGTCAATACATTATATCTTATGTGACTATTACTATAGTTGAATATGTCACATGCAAGACGTGCAAGTCGCCAGATACGCTACTTGAGAAGGAGAACCGGATCGATTTTGTTAGCTGCCAATCGTGTGGCTCACGTAGGTCTGTGAGTGCTATCAAGAGTGGGTTTAAAGCCCAGGTGGGGAAGCGGAAGAAGACAGGCTGATTGGCGCGCGAGCGTTGTACATGTCCTTCGCACTTACGTTCTCACATTTTGCTTTACATTGGCATTTGGGAATTCACTCAATATTACTGGGCATCTTCCCTACCACCTACTACAGACTATAACGCCAGTGCTATTGATTCATGTGGTGAAATATACGTTGTAGAGATGGCAATGCTAATACATCTATACGTACAACCAGAACGGATGGATCCAAAGTCCTTTGTAAGCCAGAACAGTTACGTATTGCCCAGCAGCCAGCCTATGCCAACACCTGTGCAGAATGCACCAACCACCGTAACAGCAAACCATCGGACCCCAAGGCCAAGCTTAATGCCGGCTGTAATCGAGTCTTGGAGAGGTCGAAAGAGAGAGAGAGAGAAGAGGAACAGCGAAGGGATGTGGAGAGGGTCCAGCGGAAGGTACGAATGAGGGAGACAAGAGGACGACTCTTGGCGCTCGGGAGCCATAGCTTCTTTTGCAAACGCGACATCGCGTGAAATTCTTGGCTCCCATTCCCATGTCTCTGAGCTATGCTCAAGTCCAGGCGAGCCATCACCCTCGTTACCCTTGAGTATCAACTGCAGCGTCTCAGGCTGCTGTTTCGCATTTTCAATCTCACGCCACCATAAGAAACGCTCCGCGGCCTCGCAGCGCAGTCTACGGAGTGCAGCGGGGCGGCGGAATAAGGTGGTGCGGAGTTGGTGTGTGGTGAGTGGACGAAGTAACGATGCATTATGGCGGGTGGCGCGGGAGCGGGCGCGAGACGAAGAGCGCGAGGCATGCGGAAGTGAAGGTGACGTGACGGGAATTACAGGAATATGTGTAGAAAGTGTGGAGAAAAGGGTCTGCTCAAGTGGAGTTGGAGCTATACGCCAATGCTCGGTCAAAGCATCGAATAGGGGTGAACGGCATAACTCACGGGAAGAGGTCAACAGTAATACAGCAGTAAATAAACTGGACTGTGGAGATGCAAGGAGGTCGCGGAGAGCAGTGTCTGGAGGGTGAGTTTGAGATAGGAGTGGTAGAACGGTTTGAAATTGTGAGTGGATCGCATCAAGTATGGGAGTCACGATCGTGTGGGGCTAAATTTAGGATATATTACGGTATACATGTATATTTAATTTGTGACTTGAATGGACTCACATCGTCTGTTTGATCAAAGCCAGCTGTCTCCACAAGTCTCACATTTCCGGGAGCTTCCATAGCCTCACTATCCGTTCTGGTCTCTCCGGTCAGCATCCTTCCAAGACGAGGGTCATCAACCCATTCTCCAACATCCATCACATCCGGATTTCCGTGCAGGAGGGATTCTGCAACCAGTGTCTTGCCAGAGCCCCTTGAACCTAAGATAAGAAGCTTTACGTGGCCAAGCATTTCCCCAATCAAATTGGATGCATAGCCATAGCTCGTGTCCAGAGAAAGCGAGGGTAGGATGAGTGAATGGGTTGTGTGCGGTAAAGGGGAGTCGTGACGGGGAGGCGAAGAGGGAACACTAAGCGAGAATGCCGAGGAAGGTAGGCTGGAGAACGAAGAGCCTGGGGAGGAAGGCGGGGATGGAAGCACAGACGACTGGGGGGACGAGGGATGCGATATGAAATGTAAGCAGGCCTCCATCGCTGTCGAAGATGAATGACAGTCGTAAGCAGTAATTATGTCACGTGATCCATTATCGTCGGAGTTTATTTGCACAAAAGTAGACAAAACACTAAGCAACATTTGGACCCAGATTAGATCAATTGCTTTCCAACTGATCGTTCAAGTCTTCTTTAAGCATCAAAAAGGTTATAACATCGTTTGGTGCGTCCCATTGTCGCGAATAATATTACACTGCATATTAGAACCTAAGTAGTGACACAGTTGTCTTGTAGTAAAAGCAACTGAACTAAATAATATTTAAGTAGCAACTAGAGAGTGTTAGTTACCAATTATTAGTCCTGGTATATTCTGTAAATGCTAAAATTTATCAAGTGACATGTGCAACTAATAGTTGCAGTTGTGCAGCATACTTTCACAACTTATGGATCCCATCTCCCCCTGTTATTTCTATGGTATTCCTCCATTTACCTTCCACTCCACACAGACCCTTGAGAAGATTGTCTACTTTCTGGAGATTGATGGTCCAGTATTATAATTGTAGCAGTTTCAGTCTAAGTGGTGATAGTCCTGCTTAGTTTAATTCCACAGGGTGAAATTACTCTGTTAATTTTCCTCTTCAAATCCATTCTAAAAATAGAATTTGGTCAGTGATATTCCCATTCAGAAACTCTTACATAGTGAAGTTGTTTGAGCGATATCTCCACTTGTATTAGATCTCATCTTGAGTATATTGCTGGTTAATCTGTTAAATTCAATCACTTTGTCTTACCTCTAAGTGCATTCCCTACCTTGGAATATTGTGGACCTTAAAGTGTCCATGAACCTACAAACTTTGATAGTATTATTCATTGCTACTAAAAAAAGTACCACAATATAATCATCCTAACTTTGTTAAGTGATTACAGAGGATAGTAACCAAGGTAGAAATAGTAAATTATTTCCAAATTTGTGCTACAGCAGAGTTTGATACTCTATTTGTCTTTGATTTCACAAACATTAGTCTGATAGATTGTAGTGTCACATCTTTAACACCACAGTCTTGATGGGTTCCAAAACAGTTGAACAAGGCTAGAAAAAAGGACTCCTACCTGCTTCCCTTAGTCTTGGATCTGACACATCTCAGAAGGCTCAAGTCTGTACTAAAATTGAACTCCAGCATGTGTATCACCTTGTCTGAATTGCTAAAGGTGATGAATGGAAGACAGCCTCTAGAACTTAATATGGTTCTTTTGAGTTGTTCATTATGCCTTTTGGCTTGATCCCCAGCAGCCTTTCAATGCCATGAGCATCCTGGGGTTAGAGTTCCCTTGCATGCCCAAGGAGGTCCAAGGAGGCCAGTGGCTGGGTAGTATTCCCTCCAGCAAGCATATCCCCAGCACAGTTGAGGTTCCCCTTACAGTCCTGGGATTTTATCAGGAGATTAATTTATGAAAGTAGCAACAAGATAACTGGAAAAACACACAAAACACACACCATGTGATAATAGCTTCTGCTCTCATGTGTGCTTTGCACAACTTGGATCCAAGTGAAGTAGATGGTGGTGGTGAGAATGACATGGAAACCATTTGCATGATTCATGCAAAACACATTTAGTGCCACACAGTGCAACATATATTTATGTAGATTTTTGTTGGAAAGATTTGCAACTAAACAGGGAGGTTCAGCTTCTTGCAGAAAATGATCTATACCCAATAAGTACCTGAACAGGGACTACAATAAGTGTCAGTCTTAGTTAGCTGTACTATGCCTTCGCTCAGTGCTAAAAGTGACAGCTCCCAGATAAGTAATACCTTGTCGTGGCATGACAACGAAGGTAAGAAGTAAGATCGTATATTTCCAACAATTCTGACATTTATTGTTGTGATAACTATAGAAAAGTCTAGAAACAGTCGAAGAAATGTATTACTATCGAAATATTGCGGTTCTCCTTGGTCTTCACAAGCTTCTTTGCTTGATTTCTTCAGTGCGCGACAGTCGCAGCCGTGTGGCGGCATTTCCCTCTCCCCTAACCTAGTCATAAGACAGCGTGCAAGAACAATTCGTTTGCGACCTTGCGTGTAGACTGCAAACAAATCTGCACAAAAATTGTGCAAGCCAGCTGGGATGAATCGGTTCTGCAAGCCACAAGTGGGCCGTCGAAAAATCAAAAGAAAAGTATAAGATGGATGGCGCCACGACTGGCACAGCAAAAATGATGCTACCAGCGTTTAGCACCCCACCTGATGGCGCCGGCATCACCTTCGAAACTTCTACACCAACATTTCCTCCTTCCTGATCCCCAAGTCGATAGTTGCACCTGCATCCACACCCTTACATATAATGCTTAGCGATTTGCGCGCACTCCCCAAGAAAGTGTCTGGAATAATCCGCCATCGCAAATCCCTCAGAGACTCTCCGAAGCTATCCCCTGCAACATCTATATCGGGTGCTGACCATCAGGATCCTCAATCGCTCCCGCATCGAATACGCAACTTTACTCATACGTTCCTCGGTAAATTCTCTGGGAACAACACCAATAATTTTTTTCCGAAAACCTCTCCGTTCTCCACACCAGACGGTGACCGGCTTGACCCGTCGTCTTGTCCATCGTCTGAACCAATCGTTGAGCGCCCTACCCAAACCGATTCTCTACCATTTACATCTGAAGTTGACCTTGGCCGGTCTTCCCCTCGCTCATCTTTACCGGATATTGACCACCCCATCAAGCTGTCTCCAGCGCCTACATCTTCTGAACCAGTTGTTGAGCACCTTATCCAATCCATCTCTCCACCAGTTGTATCAAATGTCAGTCTCGGCACCTTACCCCCTCGTTTATCTACATTGCAGGTGAACCACACTTGCCAGTTGTCCCCTGCGCCTCCATCAGGTATCGACAACCCCTTTCTGCACATCATTGATGGTCAATACATTGCGACTCAGACGCTGACGGCAGAATCACGAGCCCTCTTTTCTGCAACATTCAAAACAATCATCGAGGCACTGAAGGGACCCTCATTTATGTTCCCAAAGTTGAAGGTAACAGTTGAAGTAATCTCAAGTATCGTCGTCATCGTCGATGTACGTGTCCTCCTGTGCGATCTCACCGGGAGCACTTACCTGACGCCGCGAAAGAAATATTCACGGAATGTAGAGGACTTAAAATCCCTCATGCTCAAACTGGAGTCCATCACGTCCATTATTCAGCGCTCCCAGAATGAGAATACTATGGAGGCTCTAGAAACTCGCGCTAAAGGCCTATCACAGTTCGTGAATGGATAAAACATTGACGAGATTTGAAGTTTACCGATACCCAGGGCGATCACCATTTTGGAAAGAAAGGTCGGCGGTCTTCAAAAACACAACTTTTTAAGACGTCTAGTCGAGGGCACTAGGGATGAGGGTGTGATCGCTCAGATACTCGGGTACCTTGATGTCATCTTGAACATGTTCCAGGAAAGTAGATTTATGTTCTGCAATATGATCTGTTACTTATTTTATCACAGATGGATACAGAGCTCAGTATTGAGGCAAACACAGCAAAAGTCAGGATGCACATGGAACAGATTACGGCAAATATAGAACAGATTCTCCAGGTAATTGTTTCAAGGATTATGTTGACCACGATATTAAAACAACGTCTTAGAACCAAGAGTCCGGGGACAGGAAGCTTCGTAAGTGGAGTGCAACAGGTTGGCAGTTGACTGGGACGCTAACGTTTAGAGCCGCTCGGTCTCCTAGAGCGCCTCAAACCTGCTGACCGGGCATCTTACGACACACGCATCGGCGTCCAAGGCAACCAAGTTCACGGGTGCATGGAGAACACGCGGGTGCAGATTTTGGCAGATCTCGTGACATGGGCGCAGGATGTTTCGGCTCCGAAGGTCTATTGGCTCAACGGACACCTAGGGACAGGAAAGACCAGCATCGCTCATACCCTTAGCGAACGCCTGGATGCAAAACAGATGCTTGGAGCGAGTTTCTTCTGCTCTCGCTCATCATTAAAGGATGCACGCCGGATCATCCCTACAATTGCGAACATGCTTTCTTATTTTGATCCGAAGATCCGATCAGCGATCTGTGATGTTCTCGAAAGAAATCCCAATGTGGCCAATCTTAATTCTTTGCCTGAGCAGTTCAACTCGCTCATCGTAGAACCTATCAAACGCGTCATTGGTGACCACGTCAGGATCTATAAGATTATCGTCATAGATGCCCTCGATGAATGTACATCACTTCTGGATGAAGGGTCCTCGCAGGCGACGGTGAAATCATTGATCGGGACCATCCTCAACGGTGTGGCGGACATTCCTCTCAAATTCTTCATTGCTAGCAGACCTGAGGACTGGATCAAGAATACTTTTTGCCACAGAGATGCATCTTTCCTCCGAATATTTTCTCTGCACGACGTCGCTAAACCCAACGTGGAGCGTGACATTGAAGTCTACCTTAGATCCGCATTCTCTGAAATCGCAAATGGTCGCGGATATCCTCAGCATGGCTCTCACTGGCCACCCGAACAGGAGCTCATGACACTCCTAACACGATCAGATGGACTATTCATTTATGCTGCGACTGCTGTACGGTACATCGGCGCAGCAGGGGTCAATCCCCGGCTGCGTCTGACGAAGATTGTGCAGCCTGGGCCCGCATCTGTTCTTCAGGCCAGAACCATCGACAAGCTTTATGACATGATTATGGACCAAGCATTTGATGAGCTTGAAGATGAAGAATGTATTTCACGACAGGAAGCACTAACTTCGGTGGTCCTGTTTCAGACCCCGCTGTCCATGGCTGGCATCGCGTCCTTTTTAGACATGCCGGATGATCAAACTGAAGCTGACTTCTCGCGATTTCATTCGGTGATACATATCCCCTCCACGAATGTTGGTCATGTTTCTATCTTTCACGCCTCATTTCGCGAGTATATCGTTGATCCAGGTCGCTGCAAGCACCACTGGGTAGATGCATCGAAAGGTCACCAAATGCTAACCGTCAGGTGCCTAAAACTGTTGAACAGGTCACTCCAGAGGAACATTTGTAATTTGTCCGAGGACATGATGGGGGCGGTTCCTCACAAAATTCCGGATCTCAGCGTCATCCCGGAGGCGCTGCGATACTCGTGCTTGTATTGGGCCTCTCATCTTGAGGACAGTCTTGCGAATCCTCCAACGGAGGTTGCGCAAACACTTGAACACCTACGCACATTCGCGCACGAACATCTCCTGCATTGGTTTGAATGCCTGAGTGCATCTGGAGAGCTTGAGTCTGGCTTGAAATCTCTTGCCAAGGCAAGCGAGGCTATCTCGGTGAGTGCGCAGGTTGGGGAAAGGTTTTAGCTAACGGCTTTGCAGAAATACTCCGCGTCACACCCTGAATACAGGTCGTCCACTTGGTTATTATTTGAGGATGCTCGTCGATGCCTACAGATGGGCTTTGAGCCCATTAAACATCACTGCCTCAATACGTACCATTCTGGCTTGATCTGGATTCCAAAGCAGCCACTGATGCGTAGGATGTATGGCGGATTGATAGGTAAGGTACCTCGAGTCGTAAAGGGCCTGGAGGAGTTGTGGGGAGCATTGCAATACGTCATGCTTCACCCTGGATGGGTAGTGTCCGTTGCTTTCTCTCTTGACGGGACACGCGTGGTGTCCGGGTCGGAAGACGGGTCGGTTCGAATCTGGAATGCCACTACAGGAGAGATAGAGCGCACATTGGAAGGTCATTCGGGGCGGGTGATGTCCGTTGCATTTTCGCACGATGGGACACGCGTTGTGTCTGGCTCGTGGGATAGCTCAGTTAAAATCTGGAATGCTACTACCGGGGACGTAAAGCGCACATTGGAGGGTCATTCATATGGGGTAAATTCTGTTGCATTTTCTCTAGATGGGACAAGGGTGGTGTCCGGCTCGAACGATGACTCAGTCCGAATCTGGAATGCAGTTACTGGGGAGATAGAGCGAATATTAGAGGGACACTTGGATTGGGTGACGTCCGTTGCATACTCCCCAGATGGGACACGGGTGGTGTCGGGCTCGGACGACAAGTCAGTCCGAATCTGGAATGCTACTACCGGGGACATAGAGCACACATTGGAGTGTCATTCAGGGGTGAGATCCGTTGCTTTCTGTTCTGATGGAACACAGGTGGTGTCCAGCTCTTACAACAACACAGCCCGAATCTGGAATCCAGCTACTGGAGAGACTGAGCGCACATCGGAAGGTCATTCAGGACGGGTGATCCCCATTGCATTCTCTCCAGATGGGACTCGCGTCGTGTCCGGCTCGTACAAGTCAGTACGAATCTGGAATGCAATTGCCGGGGAGATAGAGCACTTGCCGGAGGAACATTTGTGGCGTCTCACGGCGCCCGGATCAAGGGGCGGTTCAGTCCGGACCCCAGAGGGACATTCACAAGCGGTGACGTCCGTTGTTTTTTCACCTGATGGGACACGCGTGGTGTCCGGGTCGTGGGACAGTTCGGTCCGAATCTGGAACGCAACTACCGGGACCATCGAACGAATATTGGAGGGTCCTTCAGACTGGGTGACGTCCGTTGCTTTCTCCCCTGATGGGACACGCGTGGTGTCCGGCTGTTTCGATGACAAAGTTCGAATTTATAACGTAGCTAATGGGGACATAGAGCACACATTGGAGGGTCATTCAAACCGAGTGTGGTCTGTTGCGTTCTCTCCAGATGGGACACGCGTGGTGTCAGGCTCGAAAGATAAGTCAGTCCGAATCTGGAATGCTACTACAGGGGACATAGAGCGCACATTGGAGGGTCACTCAGATGAGGTAAACTCTGTTGCATTTTCTCCAGATGGGACATGCGTGGTATCCGGCTCCTACAGGTCAGTCCAAATCTGGAATGCGACTACTGGAGAGACGGAGCGCACATTGGAGGGTCATTCAAATAGGGTGACATCCGTCGTATTCTCTCCAGATGGGACATGTGTGGTGTCCGGTTCTTACGACAACACAGTCCGTATCTGGGACACCCTCACCGGCGAATCAGCTGCGTTATCTGAATTTGATTCCTGCCAATTGTCAGATGGAACCAGAGTCCGCCATTTCATGCCTGGCCAGTTTCGACTCTTCTCCCAAGAAGATCAGGACATATATTTATCTCCAGACAGGCGGTGGATTCTTACTGACCGGCCAAGTGAGGCGTGTTGGATACTCCCAGAATTCCGTGACCTTGCGAAAGCTGCTTTCTCTGGGTTGAAAGCCTGCTTTGGATATCTATCAGGGCATGTTCTTATTGTAGATCTTGCACCTGTCCATTCACTGAACTAGTTGCATGGCTTCCGATTTGTATCTAGTCACATCTCATCACTGACCTTTCAAACATTTCTATGTCCTTCAATGTCTCCCCTCTTGCATTATATGACCTGATTCAAGGATTCATCTGCCCTCCTTCTTTCCCCCTAATATCACCATTATCATTGCCATCTGTCCTTAATTTCGATCCCTTTACATGGCCAACCCACAAATCTATGCATGTGCACACTGTAAAGGAATGTCTCCCACACATCATATACCTTCTGACCTTCCTTCTGTCCACTCCCCTACTGCTCACACTCATAAGCAATCCCCTACTACCTTTCTGTTGGATAATATGGCGAAGAGAGTGGAGACTCAGAAAGTCTCAGACACAGACACAGACATGGACACGGACACTGTGTACCATTGTTACACAACTAAGCTATTGGTTCTAGCTACACCTTCTTGCTATGGCAAGCATTATAGTTTTACATTATTTCCTCCCCAACGTGTGTGAAAAATTTTGCTGGTCGATTACAATGACCAACCACTCCTTCGGAAGGCCTACCTCACCCTTCTTGAATATTACTTTCAGTCAAAAAAATTGTCTCCAATTGTACTAAGACGACACAAAGCTGTGAACTGATTCAGGCCTTCATCACGTTTGACAACCAGGCGAACGAGCATGTCACGGTTGTCGGCCGTACGAGCAGGACAATGAACTTTTTATACATGAACATGTTTCGAATAAGCTCGAATCTCATAAGACCAACACCTTGCTCCGGCGTCGCGTCGCTGACTGGTGTAGCAAAGCTGTAAGGACGACACAGAAGATCGTTTGGTGGAGAATGTAAAGATTATGGAATGGATTGTTGTATTATTCCATGATGCGAGACCTTGCTTATGATGTGCATCCTTAATCCTGTGTCAAAATATGGTCGCCACTAATTTCCTGGGTTCTCGCCTAGGTTCTTTTGTCATGTCGCTGACCCCATAGGTTTGGAGAAAGTCCTCTCTAGCATCTTCGACAGTATACTTCTTGAAAAAAGGCAGAGTGAGAATAGCGGTGTATAAGGTAGTGTAGTTCGGCACAGTGAAATGACAATGTGCCGTGCCATTCCTGGGTTCTCGCCTAGGTTCTTTTGTCATGTCGCCGGCCCCATAGGCTTGGAGAAAGTCCTCTCTAGCATCTTCGACAGTATAATTCTGTTGAGATATTTTGGCGGAGGGACGCGATAAAACGGTGAGAACTGTAGTACAAGTAAGTTCCACCTCAGTGTCTCCAAACACTATGATAATTATCTAGCTACCTGTAGTACAAGTAAGTTTCTACTTAGGTAGTTAGTTAAAGCAATAGGACAATGAAGGATAATTGCGCTCACCACCTCAGTGTCTCCAAACACTGAGGGGTCGCGTTCCTTGGGATCCGCTGAAGTACCTACAGCGGATCCGCGGATCAAACATCGGCCTCTAACTAATTGACTAATTACAATAACAAGGTTTGTTTCGGGTTGCTCTAAGAATAACAACAAATTCTTGGAAAAAAAGCAGAGTGAGAATAGCGGTGTATAAGGTAGTGTAGTTCGGCACAGTGAAATGACAATGTGCCGTGCCACACTACCTTGAATGCTCACGGTAGGATGGCAACAGGCAAATAACATGCTTATGTGACTGATTTTCCCTATTCTACTTTGATAATTCTCCCTCCTCCTTTAATGCCTGAATCGTGGCTTCAGCAGTACGGAAGCTCGACATTCCAGTTGGGGCTCCACAGTACACTGCTGTTTGCAGAAGAGTCTCACGAATCTCGACTTCTGTGGCACCATTATTGACTGCACCCCTAATAGAACGGAACCAGAGCATATGAGTAGGGCCAGATCAGATAGAAACACGTCACCTAATATGTCCCGCAAGCTGGTTTAGTAGAAGCACAGTGAGTAAGTGGTAGTCTGAAACAAAGATATCTATATATTAGCTCTGACCTCTGCCTGATGGTTTTGGGATGCCAATAACGCGATATTGATCAGACTGCGTTGCTTCAGCTCAAGACCTGGACGAGTCCAAATAGTCCCCCAAGCGATCTACTGAGACGTCACGTATTGCTTTAAGCACGTCACTAGCTTTTTGTCACCTCAGATACGAGCTATCCACAGTTTTGCTTAGTTGTAGATATGCGAGAAAGTGTATTGTAAGAAAGTGCTTACTTGCTGCATTGGTTGCGAAAATTGCGAAACTCCCTGCATATCACGTATGGTCGGTTTGATGTGAGGTCAAGAAAATGGGTCTATTACCTTATTCAACTGATTGTCTACATACTCATCGCCCTGTAGACAATCATGAATCCTTCCTCGACGGTGGAAGAAAACATAATCACCATGACTTTACGCCGCATCTGGATACCCGCATGATACAGTTCTGCATGGGCTTCAGCATTAGGAATATCCTCCTGAGTGGTTCCGTTTGAGGACGACATGATAAACTGGAGATAACAGAAGGAAACCTAGACCAATCGAAACTACCAGCATTCTGCAAGAAGTCATGGGATGAGTTCCAACTCGGCTTCACTTGCCGATGCCGAATCAAGGTACTTATAGAGTAATAGAAAACGTCTCCAGCTCGTACTTTCCCTACCGGATTTGTCACACATCCATACTTATTAGACTTCTCTTACTCAACTTGTCTCCGAAGGGCTTTACATCTGGCTGAAGTGGTACCCACGCATGCCGGTTCCCAAATAGCTTCTTTATGCTTCTCAAATTGGCCTGTATTATTGCTTCGCTACCCTGGGGTCACCCCCTTTTGACTGTGAAGGATAACTGGCTCTGTACCCTACTAGCGTTCGGTCATGACATCTCTTCCGAAAAGTTTTGGTTTCATCGGCTTGGGCGCCATGGGCTACCCAATGGCGATCCAGCTCCGTCGAAAGCTGCCGTCCTCCACCCCTTTAGCTATCTATGATCTTAACGGAGCAGTCCTGCAGCAGTTTGTGCAGGCGACTGAAGGATGTGGAGAAAGACACATAGCTAAGAATGCGAGGGAGGTTGCGGAGCAGGCTGTGAGTTGACTGTCCGGTAATCTGGTCGTGTGTTGATGCATAATGTCGCGAAAAGGACTGTGTGATCACCATCGTTCCCGAAAGCTTGCACGTCAAAGCGGTGTATCTGACCCCTGAAACTGGTCTCCTTGCTGCAGATACATCGGGAAAGCTCTTCCTGGACAGGCAAGAACAGTTTTACGCCTTCTGCTGTTTCCATTCATACCTTCCTCAGCTCTACGATTGACACGGCATCGTCGTTAGAAGTCGGAATGGCCGTGGCTGCCTCCAATTTCTCCACCCCCCCGCGCTTCTACGATGCCCCAGTTTCAGGGGGCACAGCTGGGGCTGAGAAGGCAACTCTCACATTCATGGTGGGAGCTGCGGCAAATGATCCACTGTTTCCCCTCCTCAGGCAGATATTATCTTTTATGGGGACAGCTGTGAATCCATGCGGAGGACCCAGCCTTGGACTTGCCGCAAAGTTGTCGAATAATTATCTCTCCGGCTTGATTGCCCTCGCTACGGCGGAAGCTATGAATCTCGGCATGCGGTGTGGCCTGGACCCAAAAGTGCTCTCGAATTGCTTCGCCACGAGTTCAGGAAGTAGCTGGGTGAATTCCACGGTGAACCCAGTCCCAGGCATCTGCCCTGATGCTGTGACCAGCCGTGATTATCAGGGTGGATTCAAAGCAGGGTTTTTTTTTTGTTTCATACGGGAAATTTGCTAATGAATCCTAAATACAGGTCCAGCTGATGAAGAAAGATATAACTCTTGCTATTGACGCGGCGGGACGTGTTGGTGCAAAGCTCGTGCTCGCAGATGCTGGTCTATCAGCGTACACGGCAGCATCAGAAGACCCCAGATGTCGGGACAGGGATTCAAGGGTGGTTTACAGGTGGCTGGGTGGATATGAGCCAGATGTGAAACAAGGCTAGCTAGCACACCGTATCCACACATTTAGGGTTAGTCAAGCACTTGAGTTTTGTGCCTTCTCTAGGACAATACCAACGAGAACATACACGCTCGAGGAAAACTGAGGAAGACGCACGACTGGGTACGCCCGTCGACCTTAAGTTGTAGCGTTTCATGTTTTGTTCTGCTAAATGTCCGAAGTAACCACAGGGTAAAATTTTCTGCATAACACTTCCAAAAAGATAGATGTTCCAAAGGAATTCTATCTTGTGGGTTGAATGGACTTTGCAATCCATGTTGACTACAGCCAGTGATATTACATTGATTTGAAGTAGTTTTAAGTAAATGTAAACAAAATTAGAGTACTCACTCAAAGGTGTAATTGTCTAAGGACTTTTGTTCAAGGTAGTTCACAATGAGTTGATAGGCTTGAGCAAGGCAAACAAGTAGACATACAATAATTGAACTAGGGAACATACATGTGAATGTGCTACCTATATACTGAATGGTTCAGAAGGGGGAGCAAATGGGAAAGAGTCCATGAGGGTTGGGAGGTAGATAAGGTACATGTATGCTGTCAGAATTCAATTATTAATGATGAAAGTTGTAGTAGGTTAGTAGTATTGATCAGAAATGTTTCTAATAGTAATAGACTGATATTTGAAAGTGAATAGAAATCCTACAGTAAAAGTGAATGGCTTTTGGAATGTTTGTGAACAAATGCATAGTTCTGAAGAGATAGATATTCCAAAGGGCTTTTATCTTGTAGATCAAATGAAGTTTGCAGTCCATGTTGATCATAGCCAATAGTCTCACATTCTTTTGAAGTGTGTCTAGACTAATGTGAATAAAGTTAGAGTACTCACTCAAAGGTGAGGTTGGTGAGAGGTTGTTGTTCAAGGTAGTTCACCATAAGTTGGCAAGTTTGAGTAGAACAATCAAGTAGATATACAATAGTTGAACTAGGGAATATACATGTGAATGCTCTACCTATATACTGAAGGGTTTGGAAGGGAGAGCAAATGGGAAAGAGTCCATGAGGGTCAGAAAGTAGCTAAGATACAAGTATACTATGTAAAGGCCATAGCAATCAAAGTACAAGGAAGGTAGGAAAATCATGAATGAGAAGGAAGATTAATGGACTAACAATAACTCCTGAAACATGCTTCCAAATTGCATGGATCTTTGGGTAGGGATAACCGTGTATAAATCCTTTGGAGGGTGATCCTGAGAGTCTAGAACATTCATCTCATAGGGTCAAATGATATGGCATGTCATCACAAGCTTTGATGGAATAGAAATGACTCAATTAATGAGTTCATTGGAAAAGATGGGATAGTGATGGGGATAGCCAGGGTGCTTCTTTTCTAAAAAAAGGTTATGATCAGACCTGGTTATTGATTGTTTCACTAAACACCCAATGAAGTGATTAATAGACCATGTTGGGAGACTGGATCAATGTGTGCAAAGGATTTGGTTGAAGGTGGTTCAGATTCCAAACAGAAACTTTTGGATGCAAGTGTTTGGAAGAAGAATCATGGTAAGCAGGTCCGAATCTCAATCATGACATATGCTAATTAGAAGTGATGGAAATGAAAGAACAATGGAGGCAGGAAAATTGTGAATGAAGTAAAAGATTAACGCACCAAGAATACATTATGAAATATGTTCCTGATTTGCATGGGGCACATCATATATTTCATGGCTAGTCGAAGAGTCCCTTTCGCACATTTAAAGGGAAACCGGTCGATTGGTAAGTGCTCGTGAACCATCTGTGTGCGAAGAACTTAGTTCCTCAAAGACCCGCTATCCATAAACATCCCAAACCTAACATTCTCAACCACATACAAGAATGATATATATGTATAACTTGGTAATGATACAGTGCCATTGGCGATCTTCTAAAGGACAAATTTATGCTACAGGGGTCCCTCCCTCCTTGAACAATGTTTTTTTTTTTTTTTTTTTGGAGTCTCTCATGTGAAGTCATCGCAGCACTTTTTCTCCTTCCCCTCTACGATACGCCAGCCCCCACGCACCACGAACTAGTAAGTCCGACAACCTTCTGAAGGCAGCATAGTCCCTGTTTCCTAGACGTCTAATCCCGGACTGTCTGGTGACAAGGCAGCAGCGTCATCTATAGCCTAAACAACAACACGTAAGGTCGAACTCGCATTTACAAATCAAAAAAAAAAAAAAAATTCCGTACGAATACCGTCGTCGCCGTCGCCGTCGTCTCTCCCTCATCAAATCCCAACGCCTCGGATGTAGAGCGCATCTCCCAAGCTATACGCTGTATATTATCTTCCCTCAACACCAACCGCGCCGCCTCCTCGCGCATAATCGACGCGCACACCAGGCCAGCCTCAGACGGTGGGATAAGCCAGTCCGTCGGAGCCTCCAAATCCATCGTGTCCAACCCCGCCGTGTACAACGTCCACTTGCACCCCTCCAGCTGATCCACGTAAAACTTGCACGCGCGGCACGCCAGCTGCGAGCACCCAATGTACGCCGGCGAGGGCCGCATCGCGCTCCTCCGGAGATGCTCGATGATCTGCAGCTCCGGGTGGTACACCGTTATGCACGTTGGGGTCCAGTACGTCGTCGCCGCGGGCACATGTGCGATGGTGCACGCAAACGGCTCCTCGTCGTCTGTGGCATCGCTGATGCTCGCCAACACGCTGAGCAGCGCGTCCTGCGCCGTCTTGTGTTTCCGAGGCATCGGGTCGGGCATCGCGTTGGGCGTTTCCAGCCATTCTATGCAAAACCCATCATCCTCGTCTTCAGAAAGAAACTTGTTGAAGGCATCAACACCCAAGATCCGCCGAAGAGCCTCCCGGGCACACGTGCACAACAGGTGAACGCCAATCTCATACCACCGCAGCTTCACGCATCGCCGCCGCAGCTGTCTGATCAAGTGCACGAGATCAGGAGCGAGCGGCGTATGGCTAAACTCAACCTCGTGAAGGAACTGCGAGCTCAAAAGGACAGCCACGGGGAAGAAATACGAATGACACAGCCGGTATTGCCACCTGGCCTCGAACAAATTCGGGGTGTCGAAGTCGTCCGAAACGGCGGACGCCGAGAGCTGGTGGACGACATTCTTCAGCGCCGCAGCCGGCGACTCGCAGCGGCACGTGTCCATCCAGCGAAAGACGTCCGGCGACAGCTCCTGCTTCCCCC
>QMFG01017626.1:0-39280 GCA_003314545.1 Ramaria sp. MG151
CCCCTAGCAGTACCAGAACAGCAAACTGTCATTTTTTTGGCTACTCAGGAGAAGATTATTTTTTGTCATACTTCCTCGTGCTAGCGCATCACATTTGGAAGAACTGCCCTCCAGGATGGTTATGTCAATCTACGACGATGTATCAATGACTCAGATATCTTACATATATCACATGAAGCCTGTTTGGGGTATGCTGCCACCGCCCTGAACCGCCCTAGACAATGAGTTTCTACGCCAGACCCGCATCCGTCGACCACAATCCATCATTCACATTTAGCCCTTTTTTGACACCACCCCTGCTGTTTCCAGTTCTTTGGATGGTGCTGTGACATGTGTTTCGTGGTGAGTCCTAGTCGGGGAGTTATGCTGCTAGCACTCGTCACTGGTAGAGAATCCCGTTTTCGAGCCTAGTAGCTCCTTAAGTAGTTTGAAATATCTACTTTGGACACACGTTCTGTTGCAAGCCATAACCAGTCATAAAGTTTTATATAATTACTCATCTGTTTGTCACCAAACCACACAAAATAGTTGCTTTTCCCCTTGGTCTTCGTTCAGCTCCCCCGCCCGCTTCGGCAGGAATATAGGGTCAGAGCGGGAGCGGTCGATTGGTTGCAACGCTAACACTTCAGGACCCTGCGTAATACTCTTTTCTGAGCCCCCTTTCGGTTGGTGCGCGCGTACTTGTCCAGCTCCATACAGACGAGGTGAGAGGGTAGTAGACCGTGATAGACTGCAGACTAGACTTGGGGCTCAAACCGGCCAATGTTTGTAGTACCAGGCTTGATTCATACTACAGCAAACAAGACGAGCTAAGAATACAGATGCAATAACATCGTGGCGCAGCTCACGATGAATTCGATCTAATTGAAATGCTATGGCTGCATGGTAAAATTTTCTGCAAGGACTTCGAGGACGGCAGTTTTTATTCTTCAATATAATATACGGTGAATGAGTATCGACATTGCAATTCCATTATTGTCGGAGATATGCAGCCAGCCTCTCGAAGGAAGTCGACGGCCAAAGAAAAAAAACTCACAAGAACCCACATACTTAATGATTTACATGTGGATGGGTGGTGATTTTTAGTCGTTCGTGACCGCAGGTACCGACAGTAAACCAATGAGAGAATCGACGTTGCAATTCCATTATCAGCATTAGCGAGCCAGACCTCAGATGTGGTCCACCGCATAAAGGGAAAAAAAGCCTGAAGTACCGTTTTCATTCTCCACAAAGGCACTGGTCTTCCGCGCCACAACGTGAATGCTCTCTGCCACCGCCTGTTCAAAGATTGCGCTACCCTTGTTTATTTTATTTTATTTTATCTTTTTATTTTTATTTTTTTTCAAACACCAGATCGGAAGCAAACTTTTTTTTTTAAAAAAGTGAGTAAATTCCATTGTATACCTCCCCCGTGAAAATGCCGGTAATGTAGTCAGGCCGCAACAAGAGGCGACACGATGTGACCCCTTGGCTGCGTCGCTTCGGCGGGAGGTAAAACCCATTTGCGAGTGTCGGTGATCAATACATGACAAATTATATCTACTATGTACAACGGTTTAATCACAAAAAGGATCTCCTGAGCAGCTCTGCATGCACTGTGCAGCTCCCAGCTGATCTTCGATATTCTCTTACTTGGTTTGAGCTGCAGAGAGCATCCCTTGAGCATCATCATGATCAATCTGTATGAAGAGGTAAGGGGACTTTAGGTGACTAGATGATGTTGACGCATCGATGAATCGTCCGTAGAAGGATATTTGGGTGTAGTGGTGTGTGTAGAATACGATTGTAGAATAGAGGATGTCCTTTGACTTGAGGACCATTTGAATTAAGTTTTAGAGACTTATGAACTGGCTGGACTGTAGACTCAAAGTCAAAACTGTTGTTGTTCTTTGTGAAAATATACATCTTTCATAGTACTAACTAAAGGAGGAAATTTACTCATGTGAAAGTCCTATGCCCCTAAACCCCTGCTCCTGATGCATGTGGTTGTTTAAGGTTTGTGTCTGTCCCCTTGGCGCACGTGGGTTAATAAGCGGTGCTCCTCGACTCGAAATGTTTGTGAATGTTCGCGTGCTATCGTCTCGGCTCATTTGTCAGATCCCGTCTGCGCTGTGTCTGGAAAGTGAATATGGCATCAAATGAAATATAAATAGAAGTGAAATAGAAATAAAATGATATGGAAGAAATGTAATGTCTGTCCTTTGTGAAAAGTCCATTCGCCATTTGCTCTTATACTCTCAACAATGCGCTGGATGTCACCAAGGCTCTGCACACACTGTGCAGCTCCCTGCTGATCTCCAATATCCTCAAACTTGGTTTGAGCTGCAGAGAGCATCCCTTGAGCAGTGTCATAGTGGTTGAGCACCCACTGGATGTTGCCAAGGCTCTGCAGGCACCGTGCAGCTCCCACTCGATTTCCAATAGCCTCAAACTTGGTTTGAGCTACAGAGAGCATCTCTTGAGCAGTGTCATAGTGGTTGAGCATCCCTCTGATGTTACCAAGACTCTGCAGGCACTGTGCAGCTCCCAGCTGATTTCCAATACCCTCAAACTTGGTTTGAGCTGCAGAAAGACTCTCTTGAGCAATGTCATAGTGATTGAGCATGCGTTGGATGACACCAAGGCTCTGCAGACACTGTGCAGCTCCCAGCTGATTTCCAATACCCTCAAACTTGGTTTGAGCTTTAGAGAGCATCTCTTGAGCAGTGTCATAGTGGTTGAGTGTGCCCTGGATGTTACCAAGGCTTTGCAGGCACTGTGCAGCTCCCAGCTGAGATCCAGCAGCCTCAAACCTGGTTGTAGCTACAGAGAGCATCTCTTGCGCAGTGTCATGGTGATTGAGCATGCGCTGGATGTTGCCAAGGCTCCTCAGGCACTGTGCAACTCCCAGCTGATATCCAAACTCCTCAAACTTGGTTTGAGCTGTAGAGAGCATCTCTTGAGCAATGTCATAGTGATTGAGCATGTTCTGGATGTCACCAAGACTCTGCAGGCATTGTGCGGCTCCCAGCTGATCTCCAATATCCTTAAATTTGGTTTGAGCTGTGGAGAGTATCTCTTGAGCAGTATCATGGTGACCAAGCATGTGCTGGATGTTGCCAAGGCTCTGCAGGCACCGTGCAGCTCCCACATGATTTCCAATATCCTCAAACTTGGTGTGAGCTGCAGAGAGCTTCTCTTGAGCAGTATCATAGTGATTGAGCATGCGCTGGATGTTACCAAGGCTCTGCAGGCACTGTGCAGCTCCCAGCTGACTTCCAATAGCCTCAAACTTGGTTTGAGCTGTAGAGAGCATCTCTTGAGCAATGTCATAGTGATTGAGCATGTGCTGAGTGTCACCACGTCTCTGCAGGCACTGTGCAACTCCCAGCTGATCTTTGATATCCTCAAACTTGATTTGAGCTTTAGAGAGCATCTCATAAGCAGTATCATAGTGATTGAGCATGCGCTGGATGTCACCAAGGCTCTGCAGGCACTGTGCAGCTCCCAGTTGATCTCCAATACACTCAAACTTGGTTTGAGCTGTAGAGAGCTTCTCTTGAGCAGTGTCATAGTGGTTGAGCATGCATTGGATGTCACCAAGGATCCGCAGGCACTGTGCAACTCCCAGCTGATCTCCAATATTCTCAAATTTGGTTTGAGCTTTAGAGAGCATCTCTTGAGCAGTGTCATAGTGGTTGAGTGTGCCCTGGATGTCACCAAGGCTCCTCAGGCACTGTGCAGCTCCCAGCTGAATTCCAATCTTCTCAAATTTGGTTTGAGCTGCAGAGAGCATCTCTTGAGCAGTATCATAGTGATTGAGCATGCGCTGGATGTTGCCAAGTCTCTGCAGGCACTGTGCAACTCCCAGCTGATATCCAATATCCTCAAACTTGGCTTGAGCTGCAGAGAGCTTCTCTCTAGCAGTGTCATAATGATTGAGCATGTGCTGGATGTCACCAAGGCTCCTCAGGCACTGTGCAGCTCCCAGCTGATCTCCAATATCCTCAAACTTGGTTTGAGCTTTAGAGAGCATCTCATGAGCAGTACCATAGTGATTGAGCATGCGCTGGATGTCACCAAGGCTCTGCAGGCACTGTGTAGCTCCCAGCTGACTTCCAATAGCCTCAAACTTGGTTCGAGCTATATAGAGTGTCTCTTGAGCAGTGGTATAGTGATTGAGCATACAATGGATGTCACCAAGGCTCTGCAGGCACTGTGCCAATAAATCCTCTTCTTGTTCAATCTCTGCTACTTTCACTGCAAGCTGGATGATAGAAGTTCGAGGTTGTTGAAAGTATAAGTAGTTTGTCCAACTTATGGCAGCTTCAAGGCATTGTCTTGGTTCATTTTTAGCCTCCAGTGCTGCTGTGAGGACAGCCTCCATGTTTGTCTCTGCTTTGTGTAAGGCTGCAACTGCATCTGCATAGTCAGGATCACTGGTATCCTTTTTGCCAGACTTTGCCAATCTGAAGTAATATAACTGCATATCCTTCAGATCATCTGACATAGGTTTATAATATTCCATGATATATGCACGAACTGGTGCAAGCACATGAATGATATTCATAACATCAACATGTGCAAGTCCAACATGAAGCAGAGTAATCAGTGCCAGGTCATGCTTTTGCATTCTGGGTGTGATGGAAGCCAAGTCCTCCATATATACACCACCTGGAAGAAGCGCAATGATTCTCAGAAGTTGCAGTGCTGCAGGATTTGCCTGCATCTGACTGCTCTGAAGTGATATCTCAATAGACATATTCACATTTTTCAGACGTCCCTGGTTATGAGGCTGGCTAAGTAGGGTTGTCTTCTCCTCATGCCATTTCTCTAAAAGTTGTGATGGCTTTAGTATGGATCCCAAACGTGCCATCAGTGTCACAGCTAGAGGCATATAATCCATGGCTAAGAGCAATTCATCCAGCTTGTCATCACTTGTTCCACAAATATCAAGGAAAACCTGACGAGCTGCTACAAGGTCAAGCGTTTCCACTTTTGGCAAGAAGGGTTTAGTCCATTGTAGACCAGCTGGGCGGTCTGCACCCCGCATTGTTATTATGAGGGACAGTAGAGGCACCTGCCCAAGTGAAATGAGAAGTGCCTCACTCTCGTTGATACCTCCATCCCACACCGTCTCAAAGTTGTCTAGGATGAGAAGCAGAGGTTGAATTGCGTATGCACGCATCAAGAATACTAGCAGATGATACTGCCTGTCCCCAGAGAGATTGCGCAGTCCAAATGCAATGCATAGAGTATCCACAAGTGAGGCGCAGGTAAGACCCTCACAAGACACAAAGTGTGAGTTATCTCCAAACTTGGTTCTGACACCGCTATCATGCAGGATGCTAAGGGCAATGGAGGTCTTCCCTATTCCCCCAGGCCCAAGGATGGCAACTCGAGCAGGAGACACGTTCACAAGCATTTCAGTGGCTTGTTTAACATAATTTTCACGCCCATGAAAAATTTCAGGTGCTGGATTTTGAAGTGGCCGGAATTTCCTACATCAAAAAAGGATATCAGTTGAGTCAGATGAGTATACATATGGTTGGAAACTTTCTCAAGGCCAATCTCCACAGATGTCCTTGTAATATTGGCTATCAAAAGTCATTCAGCTTAGCCCAACAGAGTCTTGATTGTTTGCTCACAGATCAAAAGCTTCACACAAGAATCCAAAGAATCAATAACTTCTGGCTCTTGGAGATAGCCTGAAGTTATTCCTGCAATGCAACTATGAGAACCAGACTGCGTCCATTCCCTGATGTCAACGTCCTGAAGGCCACGAGAGACATTAAACCTGAAGTAGGTCATCTTCCTTTGGAGTCTGCTCTGGTACACCATGCGGTGTACATTTTCACATTCTTGTAGAATCCTATTGCAGGCTTCGATCTGTGCTCTCCATGTGCCTCCCGTTTGCACAATTGGCTGGAGGCCAGTACCCAATGAAACCAGACATGCGATCTTGGAGCGGGGCCAGATGGTCCCGGCTTCCACATATGCCACATTAGCTGGATTGTTATGACCAACCATAGTTGCGTTGATGAATTCCACTGGAGGGTTTCCAAGCGAAACAGATGAAGATTGCCCTGCTAGCGCGATGGCTGCGCGGGCAACCTCACAGACAGTGAACGGACAAGGCGGAAAAGAACTCGTATAGGAGCGAAATATATGAGGCGATGCACCGGCGTCAGCGCTTGTGCCAGCGAGAACCGCCGTGCGACAGAGAAAGTTATCATCCGCTGGATCAAACAGAGGCGCATTGCGGTCGTTGAGAAAACGTTGTGTGATTTCATCCAGACGTCGCTCCAAAGAAGTGTTTGTGTGTGTCCCCCGGTGGAACGCCCGCGAAACGACGGATGGGGACTGGAAAGCTATTTTAACAACCTGCTGATACGCAGTGATAGCTTCGTTTACGGTCATCCTGAGGCGACCGAGGAACAAGGCAGAGATACCACCTGTCCCTGCGCCAACTATGAGATCAAAGTACTCGGCTGGACGAATGCAGTCGTGCGGCGTGATGTCTTTCTGAACCGCAACTTTTTCCATGAGATCCCTCAGGACAATAAGGGAGGAGAGGCCGCGAGTGCCCCCTCCATCTAGCGACAGTACGCGAATAGACGGTCCTGAAAGGCTGGTAGCAGGGACAGCATTTGTGGGAGAGATGTTTGCCATAGACAAGTACAGTACTGGGAGAACAGTAAAGAGGTGCTGCGCTGTGCTTCTCGAGCGTTGGAACCTGTGCTCGAGCCACTTGCCTATTATGGCACCTGGTGCCCACAGGGTGATTGAGCGTCAATTATTATTCGCTTACAATGTGCTTCATGACAGGGTTAAAGCTGTATATCCATAAGTGAACAAGAGGGCAAGAGATGTGGTTGTAGTGCGTCTCCTGGCACATACTAGTGCTGTAGTGTAGCAGCAGCAGGTTCTGACAAGGAGTGGGAGTGACTTCTTATTAGGTGGTGCCGCCTACCCTCTATCTCGATGTATAGATACAAGGCTGTTAGATGGTGTCTCTGTAGATTATCAAGTTATTTATTTAGGGCTTGAGACAGGCAAGGAAGGAGGGAAAGGAAAAAATGTGTAATAACATTAACTACAATATAAATAATTATGAGACTCACATCTGGCGCGGGAAGAACAAGATGGTCTCATTGTATCTTTGGTTTAATACCTGGGCTTCAAGAGCGGGATTTAATGGCAAGATCGCGCTGGCCATAGCACAGCAACATATCCTCTCCCCAATCAGACCTTGTAGATTGTATGCGGCCCAGGCCGCATGCACCGTCTAAGTATTTTCCAGTCCTAACCCTAATCTTACTTCTGTACAACTGAGATGACGAGCAATATTATCTATTTAGACCCGATGTCCATCGTTGCACAGAATTTTTGTTCTAGAGAATCTATATTCCTCATAATAAAATATTACTTTGTGACAGTGTCTGCATATTTGAGCAACCAGCCCATGCAACCATACAGCAACAACGCAAAATAAAGAAACACCTGCTAGACGTTGCGCGCCCAACTAATTAATTAGCCACCTTCGATGTTACCCGAAGACAATGAAGCGCATACCTTACATAGGAGCAGCATAAGCAGGCAACTCATCCTCAATCTCACTCGGACCCCCTAGCTTACCAACATGACGCTCAACTCTCCACCGAGGCATATTAGCCTCTTTCCACCAAAATGGTTCTGTTCCAAAATTGACCATAACCTCCGTGCGGCCAGATACCCCAACAGCGGCATACACATCACATCCCACATCATCAAGTCTTGAAGGGAGATATTTCCCAACAAAAGCGCTCGGTAGTCGTCCGCCGTTCCGAGTGAAGAAAATATTTCCCGTGTCAAATTCATATCCGAACCCAAAAGTGTCGCCGGGTTTGAGATTCTGAAGATAGCCTTGTGAGCCGGTATAGTCCCGTCCCCCGTTGGGGTCTTCGAAGAACTTGCGCATATCGTCGAGGTGGAGACCAGCGCTCAGTCTGTTCCATCCTGGTAGACGCCACTCGGGATATGGCCGGCAGACCGATCCTAAATAAAATAATAATTATAAACAAGATATTTGGGAAACTCCAGGAAGGACATACCTATAGCGACGACAGCTCCTGCGTCCATGCGATGGACAGTAATCTCGTAGTACACGCCATATTGGCCACGCCTACTATAATGTCCCGCAATAATTGGAAGGTTACTCAGCAGACAAAAATCGCCACACTCTGTCAAAGTAGAGACATATGCCCCCGATCTGGTGTTCCTAACGCTTCCTCTGAAACGACCAGAAGACGGAAGCTCAATCAGCCATGCAGCCGCTCCTTCATCTTGTATTTGATCAACCAAGCGCGAATCAACGAATTTGGGAGGTTCCATAGGAAAATTTTTACAGAATGTTTCAGCAGCTTCATATTCTGTCTCAGTAGCTTCGTTCTTGAGTCCAAAGGCGTGTGAGGGCTCTGCTGCCGCCGTCCACTCCGGAGGGGGAGCGGTGAGCGTTTGAGATGATGAGGGAGGCACTGGAGGGGGGTTAAGTACCTCTGGCTGGGTCTTTGGCCTCTGAAAGAACCGTGACATCAAAGAGTGTAAAGGGAAAGGGAGAATTTTGCTATTGTTCCACTTGTCACGGGTCACGGAATTCGGTGTTTTGAGGGTCATGTGCTTCACAATTGATCTGTCCTTGCCAAACTTTCTTACTTCACATTTCTGGTGAGCATTGGTCACTGGGAAAAGGAAATTATTCCCAGGTAGGGAGTATGGAAAGTGGATGGACATTTGAAATAGTTAATTAATTCTCAAAAAATGGAATATTCCATGGAAATATAAAATATTCCAGCTATATTCTCAGCTAAGGAGTTTTTCTAGGATATTTGATATTTTGAGTATTTAGAGTCAGGCTATTCCTGAAATATTAGAAATGTCCTTGTGTCTGGAAGTTCTCAAAGATTTAACATTTTCTGGGAATTCCTGGCAAAAGAGCAGATTGTACATACTTTATATTCCACAATTTGGTAAATTCTCCATGTAGAGATGTTGCGAGCTCGCACCTTAGGTATCATGTGACCTGTTGAGATTACCCAAGTCACATTGTAACTAAAGTTTTCTTTGTTGAATTATAATGATCTCCCAAGTGAAAATCGCTTCATTCAAGGGGAAAAACAACATAATTCGACCACACCTGTATTGGACAACCCAAGTGTACTGGCTTGTCCTCTTACCCTTCTTGATGACCACAAAAATGTACTCAATCTGAATTTCCCCTACAATGTCTGAAGACCGCAATCCAGTTTTCTCTGCACTTACCGATGGGAACTATGCAGAATGGGAGATACGCATGGAAGCAGATTTGGTGGAACAAGGATTGTGGGAATATGTATTTGGGACAGTTATGAAGCCAGAAGGTGATACGGCTGGTGCCAGGAAGGCTGCACTGGAGTATGAGATGAAAATGAGACAGACCAGGGCCAGAATGATCAAGAAGGTCACGGCCGGTCAGTTGCCTCATATGAAGGATCTTGACCCGAAGAAAGTCTGGGCAGAATTGTGGCGCATCCATCAGGCCCGAGGCTTCAGTTCAAAGCTGGCGATGCGATGTGTGTTCATCAACGCCAGGATGAAAATGGACAAATCCCAGGAGGTTGTGGAGACTATGGCCTCATGGATCGGCAGAGTGAAAGGGATGCACTTTGGTCTTGAGGCCATTGGAGTAGATGTGACCGATGACAATGTTATCCTCATGCTCACAAATGGGCTTCCCATGGTCTACAGTCAAATTGTAATCATGTTGGATGCCGCTTGTGCAGAGGATATCACACTCAATAATGTTATCACCTGGCTTGCAAATGAGGAATGACGGCAAGATATTGATATTGTCAAAAGGGAAGAACAAAAGAAACTAGGAGAATCTGTGCTTGTTGCCAAGAAAAGACATGGCTTCTCGGACATTACCTGCTATTCTTGTAGAAAGAAGGGACACTTTTGCTCTCAGTGTCTGGAGAGGAAAGGAGAGGCAGGAGAGACAGCTGCCATTGCACTCAGTTCAGGTGATCTATTTGTGTTTTAAACTACATGGTGCTTTGCTTGAGAAGGTGTGTAGAGATGTTGCAAGCTCGCACCTTAGGTATCATGTGACCTGTTGAGATTACCCCCAAGTCACATTGTAACTAAAGTTTTCTTCGTTGAATTATAATGATCTCCCAAGTGAAAATCAACACTCCAGACTATGTTTGGGCTACATTAAGGTAGAAGTCACCAGAAACGGGCACCCCTTATGTAATATGGGTGCTTATGTCATGTGAGTGCAAAATTCCTTTACAAAAAATGAAAAGTGTTAGAATTTGCCTGGAAATTAGTTTTGAAAAAAAAATATTTTTAATTTTTAATATGCTACAACAAAAATATAATTCTGCATTATAGTTATATAAAATGCTTTCTTAGGACTGAGCTTCCATGTCTCCACTGCTACCCCCCCATCCTTCACAGTCTACCTATTCTGTCCATACCAAAGACCGTTTACATGATTGTTAGCCGAGGAGCCGAGGTCACGTGATTTTGGCTGAAGACCACATGACCTGCAAAAATTTCTTCATTAAAAATGAAAAGTGCTATGATTCGTGCAGGAATTACAATTTTTTTTTTGGATATTTTGATCTTAAAATTGCTTCTAGTCTCTCAGTTTTGTGTTTTTTTTTTCTAAAGTCTCTGCAACAAGTCTTAGCAAGTAATATACTAAACATATTCTAGGAGCTAAATTTGTATTTTATCCCTCTCCTAATATCTAGTAGTAATTTTGAAGAAAATGAGCTTCATGCTTATGTAAGGGGTGCCCATTCCTGGTGACCTCTACCTTACATAAAATGTATGGAATATGTCATTTTAAGTATTCTGTTCCAGTAAGTTACCCCCAAGGATATTCCAGTTTTACTAGAGAAAGGTGAGTTACTGGTCAATATTCTGGAACAGAATACATAAAATGTCCAATGCATAATAGAGAGTATTAATTACTCATAATTATTAGAGTCTGATAAATTTTTTTACCTTTCTTATAATATAAGTGCACTAAGAGATAACTATTCCCATGACACCCCATGACAGCCACCACTTGCTTTGTCCTGCCTGTCATGCCTGTGGACCACCACAAAAAAAAAAAAAAATCCTGACTACTCATTAGAGTATTAGTTACTCATAATAATTAGAGTTCAATAAAATTTTTTTTTACCTTTCTCAAAATATAAGTGCGCTAAGAGATAACTATTCCCACATGGTTGCTGGGGTTAGGACAGCACATTCCACATTGGTGGAATCTCCCAGAAGAGGGTCCTGGTTCAGAGCCTTCCAGAGAAGCGTCCAGAGACATGGGATACTGGGTAAATGGAGGGACACTGTAGAAATGACCTGGGGGAATGGATCTATCATTGTGACAGGATGTGACTGTGTGCAGCTAAAACTTGCACATGGTCACTTGAAATTTTTTAGCATTTACAGAATATACTGAAGCTAATAATTATTGGTAACTAATACTCTCTAATTTTACACCAGAAGTTATGTAATGTAGCCCAAACATATTCTGGAGAATTTTGCAGATCATGGAATATAAAATTTGTACAGATCTACTCTTTTGCCAGGAATTCCCAGAAAATGTTAAATCTTTGAGAACTTTGCATAGACTGACTCTGAATACTCTAGGAAAATATCAAATATCTTAGAAAAACTCTTTAGCCAAGAATATAGTTGAAATATTTTGTATTTCCAAGGATTATTTAATTTTTTGAGAATTAATTAACTATTTTAAATGTCCATCCACTTTCTAAACCATATTCCCAGATAGGGAATAAGTCCCTTTCCCCAGGAAATGGGGCAACTATACCTAGTATATGAGATAATTCTACTATATTACCATAGTTGTACTCTTGGCTCTACTAACAATTTATTGTACAGCTATATGTATAATCCACCTGTTCATGTACATTAGACCTCAGTTCTGATATTGAGTAAGATACACTAATACATGCATCCTTCTCTACTGAGGTTATGCCCAAACTATGCCCAAACTTCATGTGACCTTGGGCCTCATCTGAAATACTGGGACAGGACACTGAGCTGGTGCAGCACATAAGCTGAACCAAGTCCCATCAGACCCACTGAGCCTTGGCCCCTGACACATGACTCCAAACTTTGGTTGACTCTATATTGAGTTCCAGCCATACATCTGGCTCTGTTCTGATCAGTTCTTCACATTCTGACCAACCCTCCAGAAGTATCTGGAACATTCCAAAACATTTATTTTCATCCATATAACTAATCCTATTGTTGCTCCCATCTCCAAGCTATGGAAAACTTTCTTCACATTCTTTGATAGTTACAAAACACATTTCATTCTATTTTGGTTATCCCCAAACCCAATCCCCAACACCCCTAGTACACAAACCTGTAGTTTACCATATACTCCTCAGTTCTGAAATCAACTTAATACACCCCATTCTTTACCTCTCTCTCTCCACCCTGCCCTCTGCTACCACCTATAATGAGCCCTGGCTCTTCCAAGTTTTCTAGTCACTCAAATTTCTGAAATACAGGGACAGATGTCACAATTGTAGTTTGGGATGTTTCACTGTTATAACCCTGAAGAACAATCCCCAAAGACCTCCAAAGAACTCTTTTGGAAATTTGAATTGTTATCACCCCCATCATGACTTTTATGTTCAACAATCCTATCATCCATCAAGTCTCCTGAATCACTCTATTGATGTTTAGTGAAACACTCACTAGTCAGGTCCAATCACATTCTTTTCTTGAAAATACACACCCTGACTATCCCCATCACTATCCCCATCTTTTCCAAGGAACTCAAATGAACAAGCCAATTCTACTCATTGGAAGCACACAATGACATGCAATACCATTAGACTCCATGGTACAAGTATCCCTGATAATTAGGATCAGTATTTGACAAATTAACACAAGGTTGTCCCTATCTGAAGAGCCATGTGATTTGGAAACATGCTTCAGAATGTATTTCTGGTCCATTAATCTTTTTCCTATTCACAAATTTTCCTAGCTCCCTTGTTCTTTTATTTCTATCATTTTTTAATTAGCATACATGTACCTTACCTACCTCCTGACCCTCATGGACCCCTTGTCAGAACCCATGCCGCTGAGCTGATCCCCAAATCTCTGGGCCCTCAGGCCCAAACCTCCGGCCACCTCAAACTCATTTTGTATCTATTTCCATCTCGCGTTTGATCTCTCTTTGCATAGCTTACAACCCTGACTTCAGTCACCTGATCCCCAATCCCCAAACTCCTTCATATATAAACTACCAGCTCGTATGCATGTAGTTCAGTTCTGATATCAACTAAGATACCCAATATACTCTCATCTCTTAATCCTTACACTCTCTCGTCCCCTTCACTAAAGGTCACACCCGAACTTTGGGTGACCTCAGGCCTCATCCAAAATATGGGACAGGACCCTGAGCTGGCGCAGCACACAAGCTGAAGCCAAGTCCCATTCAACTCATTCACCAAGCCTCGGCCCTCCTTGGCAACCTGACCCTGGACCTCAGTCGACTCTATCTTGAGTCCCAACCCCACTTCTGTCTCTGTTCTGATCTAGTTCTTAACACCCTTTCCCATTTACTCTCCCTTCTGAATTGTTCAGTAAATAGGTAGCTTGTTCACATGGATATTCCCTAGTTCAATTATTATACATCTACTCGTTTGTCTTGCTCAAACTTGCCAACTCATTGCGAACTACCTTGAGCAAAAGCCTTTTGAACATCAACACCCTTGAGTGAGTATTCTAACCTCACCTATTTTAACTTAATTACACTTTGAAGGAATGTAATATCACTGGCTGTGGTCAACATGGACTGAAAAGTCCATTCAACTCACAAGATAGAATTTCTTTGGAACATCTATCTCTTCAGTAATAATAAGAAAAGTAAAAGGAATATTTTTATATATTTTTATTGACTTTATTCAGTTTTTATTTGATGTCTTTTGAAGTTTCTCTGATGCACTCAAGTTGGTGCCAATTTTGTAATCTAACTGAAATTGTATAGTGATGCAGGGGATGCGCTGATGTAGGATCAACTTGTCAGCGCTTAAAGTTCACATACAGTTGCATGAACAGTTCAAGGTAGAGATAAGGGTGTAACTTAGCAGTTTTTGAGACAGCAATTGGTCTCAATAGTTTTCTTTAATTGAGAGTGAACGTCCGATAGTGATTTGCTATCAGAGAGATAATAGCAGAGATATCAAGCAATCAATGGGAGAACAATACTGAGACTGGTGGAGATTTTCTGCCTTGAATTCTGATGGGAAATACAAGCCTATTTAGCTGAAACTGTAGCTAAGGAAAGTGTCCTGTGGATAGAACAGGAATTGGGGGGTTTGGAAGGGTTCTAGGGTGCTAAACTACTTCAGGTAGTTGTTTAGCTATTACAAGTCTAATTAATTTTGTTTCATGCTGAAACTGATGATGAAAACTTTACAGAACTGCCATTCAATGATTCAACATATTTTCAAATGGAAGAAAGAAGAAAAGAAGAAAGAAAAATGTCTGAAACTCCTATGCATGTATGGGTGCCTGTCTGAGATGAAATTGAAGCTTTGGAGGCTTTGAGTGCAGATCATTGCCAATGTAGTTGTTTGGGAATTGATCTATGATTTCCTTTTGTACTGTATTTGATGTTTCATGTGAATGAAAGTGGCGATCAGCTTTGAAACATGTGCGGATGAGTCAGGTAAATGTATGCATGCATTCTGGAGCATTTGGGTTCATGGCTGATCCTCTGATTGATTCTAAAAATACACAAAATATTTTTTAAGGTATTTAGCCTTGGATTGCAATGAAATTCAACTGTCAATGTTTTTGTGTTTTCTTTTATTCTGTGTGAGCCTGTCTCTATGATGTGATCAAGTGATTACATAATCATCTGATCAGTAAAATAACATTCAGAACTATACAATCTTTTGCAGGTGTTCCAAAGGCCCTTCACTTTTACTGTAGGACTTCTATTCATCTTCGAATACAACCTTATCATTGCTAGTAACATCTCTGATTGTTTAAACTAACCACACATTCATCTACAACTCTTATCACTCATAATTCAATTCTGACAACAGAACACTGAGTCAGTGCAATATCAAAGTTGAAGCCAAGTCCATCTCATCCACCCAGAAGTCCACTGGAACCTCTGGAACTTGTATATCTGCTAAGTGACCCATTCCAGAAATAATCACATTGTCACTGGATATGTCATTTACCATCAGTAGACATCTAGCATTTAACACCCAGACAAAATGACATTTCTAATATTTCAGGCATAGCCTAAATCTGAATTATCAAATATCCTAGAAAAGCTCTTTAGCTCAGAAAATAGCTGGAATATTCCATTTTTTGAGAATTAATTAACTATTTTTAATGTCATCCACTGTCCAAACCATATTCCCAGGTAGGGAATAATTTCCTTTTGCCAGTCCAAAGGTAGTGTAACTATGGCAAACTTAGTAGCAGTGAAGTACAAAGTGTATATTGTAAGTGCCTTTGTTCTATGTATGTGTCTTGTCTGACAACACAAGTGGCTGGAGACCTTGTGTTCATTAAGGAGATTGCTGAAGTGTATTGCCTTCACAAAAATATTGGCATTGATTTTATTTGCACAAGCCTGGTGCTGGCATGACATAAAAACAATTAGTGTTGTACAGAAAGGCTGACGGAGTTGAAGAGATCAAGGACTTCACCACTTGGGCGCTTAATTAGCGGCTGTTAGAGTCGTTCTTTCACTTCTATGTTCCCATCATGGCATCGCTTGTACCTTGTTAGTTCCCACCTTACGTTTTTCGCTTCTGAACACCACCACCCAGCAGGTCGACACGCTTTCATCCCAACTACTTTCATATTAACACAATATCATGCCTAGTACTTTACAAACACTTCGTAAAAGAGTTTCTCGAATCATCCCACGGAGTATGTCTCCCAAGCATCTCTTCCCCCCTTCATCTACTGCAGGATACTGACCATCCCAACTTTTGTATCTATCATCTGTAGACCGCCATTCCCAATCCACATCTCCATCAACTTCACCATATGTCATCCTCGGCCCGTCTCTCCTTCAGTCTTCAGCGTTGGACACGATCCACCCCACCCAGCCGTCCTCCGCACCCACGTCTGGTTTTGACAACCCCTTTCTGCATGTCATTCGGGGCGGTCAACCCGCTGCGCCTCCAACATTATTGGCAAAATCACGAGACGTCACTTTCGCAACGCTCCAAAGTGTCAACAATGCGCTAAAAGGACCTTCATCTATGTACCCCAAACTGAATATAACTATCGGAGTTATCTCGAGTATTATCGCTGTTGTTGATGTACATGTCCATCTCGCGCGGATGGTCCCGTCTGAGTACTCACGTGGTATTTTACCAGAGATTTTCACAAAATAAGAGTGACGTTGAGGCATTGACACGCAAGCTGGAGGCCATCATGTCCATTATTCAGCGTTCTCACGACAATAACTCCATGGGCGACCTGGAAGCTCGCGTCGAAGGTCTATCACAGTCCGTGAAACTATATTATTTCGAAGAGGTGTAAAATTTACCTATTACATAGCGCGGTCCAGAATTTGAAGGATCAGATAGACCGTCTTCAGAGGCATGGCGTAGTGAGACGACTAGTCGAGGGTGCTAGGGACGCGGGTGTGGTTACACAGATAATTGACTACCTTGACATCCTATTGCAAATGTTCCAGGCAAGTCCATATTCAGATGCACGATGTGTCCTTGATTACTTGTTTCGATGCAGATGGATACGGGCCTCCATATCGAGGCAAATACGGAAGAGATCAAGACAAAGGTGGGACTTGTGGAGGCACAAATGGAACAAATGGCGGCGAACATTCAAGAAATTTTGCAAGTAAAGCTTCCAGATCATCCAGTTGACCATGTTGCTGAAATTGATCGAAGAGGCAAGAATTGGACGACAAGAATCTTCGTAAGTAGCCTGAGATAGCATTACTGTTGACTGGTTGTTGATAAAAATGTTTCGCAGAGCATCTCAAACCTGTCGCCAGAGCATCTTACGACAAACGTTACGGTGCAGAAGGCGATGAACCTCACGGGTGCATGATTGACACGCGGGTCCATATCCTGGAAGAGCTTGAGGCCTGGGCCCATGATGACACGGCTTCAAAGGTCTATTGGCTACAAGGGCAGCTCGGAACAGGAAAGACCACCATAGCCCATACGCTTTGCGAGCGTCTGGATGCGCAGAAGAAACTTGGGGCCAGCTTCTTCTGTGCTCGTGCAGCATTGAAAGACGTAACTCGGATCATTCCTACGATTTCTAGCATGCTTGCTCAAACTAACTTGAAGTTCCGATTGGCCATAAACGAAGTTCTCGAAAGCACCCCTGATGTAGTCGATCTCAATTCTCTTCCTGGGCAGTTCAACTCCCTTATCATAGAGCCCATCAAGCTTGCCACAGAAAACGGAAACAGTGTTAATTACAATGTTGTCATTATCGATGCCATCGACGAATGCTCAACACCGTGGAGAGTAGAGTCGCTCATAAATGCTGTCCTCGATGGTGTAACGGACATTCCTCTTAAATTCTTCATTACAAGTCGACCTGAGTCCCACATCCGCAAGGCCTTTCGACATTCTGCACATTCGTCTGATATCAAAGTGTTTACCGAAATATCTTTGCAGGATGTTACTCGCAACGACATAGGAAATGATATTCAAACGTATCTTCGAACCTCGCTATCAGAGATCGTGGAGAAGGATCCATTCTCGCAGGGATCATTCGAGTGGCCTCCCCTCCATGAGTTCTCAGCGCTCCTCAACCTGGCCGATGACCTATTCATTTATGCTGCGACTGCCGTGCGATACATCGGTGCTATTGACGAAGATTATAGGGATCGGTTAACAGACATCACGCATCTGGGTTCCATTCACTCATCTCCGCTTCACACCGAAGCGATCGATGTATTTTACAGGCACATTATAGACCGGGGATTCACCCAGACTGTGAAACGCGGAAGGTCCAAGAGGAGCGACGTACTTGTGACAGTGGTCTGCCTTCAAACACCACTGTCTGTGGAGGGTATCGCTTCGCTGCTGGAGCTAGAAATACGTGACATTCATGTTGCGCTTTCACCATTTCATTCCGTGATTCATGTCCCGTCCACTAATTATGGTCACGTCTCCATCTCTCACGCCTCATTCCGCGAATTCATCGTCGATGTGGAACGTTGCAAAGGGAACAGCGTGGATTGTACACGCGGTCACCGAATGCTCGCTGTCAAGTGCCTCCAATTGTTGAACAGGTCACTTCGGCGGAACATTTGTCATTTGCTTGAGGATAAGATAGACGCACTCCCACACGAGATCACAAACCCCTGGGTTATTTCGGAGGCCCTTCGATATTCGTGTCTTTATTGGGCGTCCCATCTTGCAGAAGCATTTCCATCTTCTGCTTTAGACTTTACACCAGCACTCGACCTGCTATGCGCATTCGCCGATAAACATATTCTGCACTGGTTTGAGTGCCTCAGCGCTTTAGGGGAACTCGAGTCAGGCCTAAAATCTCTTAGTAAGGCGAAAGAAGCCATCTCAGTGAGTACTTCGTGTGGAGATACGTTATTACTTACACCTTTTCCAGAAAAGCTCCAAGGCGCATGGTGAATATGGATTGCTGTTGGAAGACGCTCATCGATGTCTCCAAATGGCCTTTGAACCCATAAAGCATCACTGTCTCAATACATATCGCTCTGCGCTCGCGTGGGTCCCTAAACAATCCAGGGTGCGCAAGCGATATGCTGGATCAATCGATGGTGGACCTCATGTGGTGGGTCTGGCGGAGTCCTGGGGACCGTTGGAACACGTCATGGCACAACCTACAGGTGCGCTCTCCGTTGCATTCTCCCCTGATGGCAGCCGGGTGGTATCTGGGTCCAGCGACAGTTCAGTTCAGATTTGGAATGCGATTACGGGGGAGATAGAGTGCATACTGGAGGGTCATTCTGATTGGGTAAAATCAATTGCATTCTCCCCAGATGGATCACGTATGGTATCTGGCTCCATGGACATGTCGGCCCGAATTTGGAATGCAATTACAGGGCAAATGGAACACATTTTGAATGGCCATTCAAGTTGGGTGACATCTGTTGCATTTGCACCTGATGGGACGCGGGTGGCATCTGGCTCGGACGACAAGTCAGTCCGGATCTGGAATGCGAGTACTGGGAAGACAGAGCGCATATTGGAGGGGCATTCAGGTTGGGTGGATTCACTTGCGTTCTCCCCTGATGGGACTCGCGTGGTATCTGGCTCGGAAGATAAATCAGTCCGAATCTGGAATTTGAATACTGGGATGGCAGAGCACATATTGGAGGGACATTCGGATAAGGTGAAGTCAGTTGCATTCTCGGCTGACGGAACACGCATCATGTCTGGCTCGCGGAACATGTCAGTCCAAATCTGGAATGCAGGTGTAGGGGTGATGGAGCGCATACTGAAGGGACACGCAGGTCGAGCAAACTCCGCTGCATTTTCACGTGATGGGACGCGCATGGTAACTGGATTATGGGACAACTCAATCCGAATCTGGAATACGACTACTGGAGAGATAGAGCGCGAATTGAGAGGTCATTCACATTGGGTGACGTCGGTTTCATTTTCGGCCGATGGGACGCGAGTCGTGTCTGGGTCGGACGACAACTCGGTTCGGGTCTGGAACACGACTGCAACTCAGGAAGAACATATATTGGAGAAGCACCTGTGTCGCGTGAATACTGTTGCATTTTTAATGGATGGGACGCGCATCGCGTCTGGTTCGGAAGACAAGTCAGTCCGAATCTGGAATACGACAACAGGAAAAATGGAGCGCATACTGAAGGGACATTCAGGTTGGGTGACGTCCGTTTCGTTTTCACGTGATGGGACACACCTGGTATCTGGCTCAGACGACAAGTCAGTTCGGATTTGGAATGTGACTACAGGAAAGGTAATACACACACTGAAGGGTCATTCGGATTGGGTGAACTCTGTTGCTTTCTCAACTGATATGACATGCGTCTTGTCGGGCTCATGGGACACCTCAGTACGTATCTGGGATGCGACGACGGGGGAGATCGAACGCATACTGCAGGGACATTTGAGTTCGGTGACGTCCGTTGCTTTCTCGGCTGATAGAACTCACGTTGTATCTGGCTCATGGGACGACTCAGTCCGGATTTGGAGCGCGGCTACGGGGGAGATCGAGCATATTTTGGAGGGTCATTCAGATTGCGTGACTTCCGTTGCATTCTCCCCCGACGGGTCACGCGTTGTGTCTGGCTCACTTGACAACTCAGTTCGGGTTTGGGACACCATCACTGGCGAATCAACGTCACTACCAGAATTTGACATTCTCCAATTTCCAGATGGAAGCAAGGTCTTTCATACCATCTTAGGCGAGTTTCAACTCCTTACCCCCGGGCAGCGGAAGGTGTCCGTAACTAGGGATAAAAAGTGGATTCTTACGGACCCGCCAGGTCATCCCTGCTGGATACCCCCAGAATTCCGTGACTTCTGCGTACATGCTTTCTATAGCTCCAAAGCATGTCTTGCATATCGCTCCGGATTCGTTATTATCGTGGATCTTAAACCTGCCCATTCGTAGCATAGCACCCCCATGAATCTTGTATCCACCCTCCCGGCTCCTCTTTCTGTCCCCGTCCCTATGTGCACTAGCACACAGGCTTACGACACCCACAAACGAGCTGATCTACGAGCGCTCTCCTACGCAAGCCAAAATCACACCTGGCTGAATTTCGCGCTCGTAAATGAGGTGGACGCGTCGACCCAGAAGGCAGCATGCATGAGAAACAATTTTTCCACTGAGAACAATGGTGTATGACATCTACATTTAAAATATATGCGTTGAAAGCCGGTGTACAGAGAAGAATATGGCTTGGATGGGTGATGGTCCGAGCGGTACCAGGAGATCTAGGGCCTATTCTTTTCACCTCAAATGCAGTTAGATAAGACATCATTTGAGCTATTTCTACATCCACCACTGTGAGTATGAGCATATGACCAGTGCTGGGCCCCCGAAGGTTTGGGTTGGTATCGCAGGTAATGATAGAGTCGGTTGTGTTGTCTGTGAAAAGATGTTGTTCACCCTCGTCCAATTCCAGGTTGCCATTGAGTGCAAGGTGGGTGTTTGCTTCGGTAGTGCCATAACCAGGTTGTAATCTGCTAGTAGGGATATCAGCTCCTCTGCTTCTTTTGTTGTTCCTACTGCGAATAGGTGGTGGTTGCGTTCCTCATCCCACATGGGGTGGTGACAGTTAAATTCCCACACCAGAACATAATGGCTGTCTTAGAGTGTATTAGGTTGTGATGTTCCTGTCAAGGAAGCAGTCCAACATCTGCGGTGACTTCAAGTGTGTACAATTATTGTACATGTTGAATAGGACTCTTGTTAAATACTTGGTTCTACTAGTGATAGGGAGGTGACTGGTGACTAATGATAATTCCAGAGTAGGTCACTCAACAAAATACAGGTTCCATAGGTTCCAGTAGGCTTCTGGGTGGATCAGAAGGACTGTTATTGTTTATTCGAACCCTCACTTATGTAATCACAGGGTCGCATCAGCAGGATCACATCACAAGAAGGGCAATAGGAGAAAAATATCTCCAATTTGCATCACACAAATTCAAGGCCAAAAGCCTTAGAAATATCTATTTGTTTTATTTTTAGATCAAGATGAACAGCTACAAACCCACACATTTACTCAGCCATACACATTTGCACACATGGGATCACTTATCTGTTAAGGTTTTGATATTCAGCCCGAATATCTCTTCCTCTTACTTGTGGAGTTTGAATTTAGCGCTATGTTTCACAGTCATGTGTAATAAGAAAAGAAATAGAAATTTTTATTATATTTATTTTATATTTTGTTTGTATTTTGTTTGAGTTTTGAAGTTGCTTCAACATGCACAATAAGCACTTGTTCTTCAATCTAAGCGAAAAGTGTATTGAAATGCGGGGGATGCGCTGATGCGGATGCAAATTGTCAGTGCTTAAAGTTCGCGTACTGTAACGCAAGCTTTGTAGATAGTGATAACAGTGCAACTTATCAAGAATGAGATAGCTTTTGAGTTCTATAGATTCCTTGAAATGAAAGCAAACGGCCAGTGACGATTTGTTAACAGTGGAGTGGTTCCAGAGATATAAAGCAAGAGATTGAGAATATGGGAGACTTTGTGGAGTTTTACTGCCTTAGACTCTGATGAGAAATACAAGCATATTTAAGGAGAATGCTAGCTAGGGTGAGTATTTTGTGGATGAATGAAAAATATCAGGGTGATGGAGCGGTTCTGGGGTTGGAATCTACATGAGGGATGAAATGCACAAAATTGGAACTAATTACTATCTAAAGCACTTGAAACCGATCTGTGTGCTATCAGAACTACAAATCATGTGTGCAACAATTTTCTTTAGTAGAAAGAACAAGAAAAAGTGAGCTGAAAAATTCTGAAACTTCATTTCAAAGCTCTGGGCACTTGTTCCAAATGAAATGGAAGTATTCAGCTTCGTCACAGATCAGTGATGATAGGGGTCGATGGAAATAGTTAATCAATTGTTGTATTAACGATTGGAAGTGTTTTGGAGTCGCGTGGATGCTGATCGCTGGCTATGTGAGCCTGTTTGTGTCCGAACACATGTATATGCTTGTTTGTGCTCGCATGGGCTCGGGGATGCTTTACTGATTGATTCTAAAAATATAAAGAAAAGGTTCTCTAAGGCTAAAAGCCTTGAATTAAAATCAGTGATGTTTTTGTGGTTATTTTCTATTTTATTCGGTTCTAAGGCAGCTCTGCTGATTGTCAGAATCCAAATAATAGCGACAAATGTTGTGGATGAATGTTGTGTTAGTAAAAGTGTTCGGAAATATTCCTAATGATAACAGAATGGTTTTGGAAAGTGAATAAAAATCCTACAGTAAAAGCGAATGACTTTTGGAACGTCTGCAAATGAAGTGCATAATTCCAAAGAGACAGAGGTTCTGAAAGGATTCTATCTCGTGGATCGAATGAACCTTGCAGTTCATGTTGATCACAGCCAATGATCTTACATTCCTTGAAGTGGATTTAACCAATAAAAGTGGAATTGGAGGGCTTACTCAAAAAATAGAAAGTTGTTGTTGAAGATGAGTTAGAGATGAGTTGGCAAGTGTGAGTAGAAGAATCAAGTTGACATATGATAATTGAACTAGGGAATATACATGCGAATGTGCTAGCTATATACTGAACCATTCGGAAGAAAGAGTGAATGGGAACGAGTCCGTGATGGTTAGAAAGTAGCCAAGGTACATGTATACTAATTAAAGGCCATAGGAAACAAAGAACAAGGGTGGTAGGAAAATTGTGAATGAAGAAAAAGATTAACGGACCCACAATAACTCTTGAAACATGTTTCCAAATTGCATGGCTCTTTGGGTAGAACTAACCGTCCCTAAATCCTTCGGAGGGTCATCCTGAGGGTCTAGAACATTCATATCATAGAACATGATGATATGGAATGTCATCACAAGCTTCCACACAATAGAAATAACTCAATCAATGAGTTCATTGGAAAAGATGGGGATAGTGATGGGGATAGTCAGGGTGCTTCTCTTCCAGAAAAGATTATGATCGGACCTGGTTATTGATCGTTTCACTAAACACTTCATGGAGTTATTCCTGAACTGAATTGGGTGACCGGATCAAATGTGTGCGAAGTATTGAGACAAGGGTGATTCGGGATTTGGAAGATCCATTCGGAAGGATTGGTTCGGAAGGACAATGATATAGATGAGGTGTCCATATTGTGATCGTGACACTGATCCATCAGATAGATTATGTAATCCAATGTTTGCAGGATAGATAATGAATAATAACAATGTGACTCTGTGACCTCAGCTCTTTTCCAAGAGACTGAGGTATGAGTTCAAACTTATTTCTATATTCTAAACAATTGTTAACTATTCTTTTAGATAGTCTTTTAGGTCCTCATATTTAACATTATCAACATATATGGACATGAAAACTCATGTCCCATCACATGAGTGTCACGATCATGATTTATCCCTTACCCTATTTTCTCTGAACAGTTTCCTTCCAAAAGGCTCCTTCGGATTTCTGAACAACAGAACTCCCATCACATATGAGGTATTGCAAATCAGTCTATTGATATCATTGTGATTCAATTGATAATCAGGTCCGATCATACATCTTTTCTCAAAAAGAAGCACCTGTACTATCCCCATCACTATCCCCATCTATTTCAAGGAACTCAATATCAGGATCAATTCTATGTCCCCAAAGTTTATGGTGACAGGCCATACCATCTAATATGTTGACTGATTCATCCCCAACATTCAGGGTCATTATTTGAAGGAATAGCATGAGGATATCTCTACCCAAAGAGCCATGCGATTCGGAAACATGTTTCAGGATTTATTTCTAGTTCATTAATCTTTTTCCCTATTCACAATTTTCCTACCTCCCTTGTTCTCTGTTTCATACAGCCTTTCATTAGTATACATGTACATTATCTATTTCCCAACCCTCATGGACTCCTTCCCATTTGCTCTTCCTTCCGAATCATTTGGTATATAGGTAGCACATTCGCATGTATGTCCTCTAGTTCAATTATTGTATGTCTACTTGATTGTTCTACTCAAACTTGTCAATTTGTCATGAACTCCCTTGAACAACAACCTTTCACCAAGCTCACATTTGAGTGAGTACTCTAACTTCATTCATATTAGTCTAGTGTCATAATCCGTTCCAAGACCTAACCTCTGAGCCCTCGGGCCTTTGGGACCGAATCCCTGACCACCTGTTTCACCTATTTTCACTTCACATTTGATCCTCCCCTTCATAGCTTATGACCCTGACTTCGGTCACTTGGTCCCCGATCCCCAAACCCCCTTGTATATAAACTATTCACTCATGTACATGAAAGTCAGTTCTGATATTGACTAAGATACCCAAATATACTTCTATCTTTAATCTCTATGCTCCTTCGTTCCTCTTGCTAAGGTCACGCCCGAATCTTGGGTGACCTCAGGCCTTGTCCGAAATACAGGACAGGACTCTGAGCTGGCACAGCACATAAGCTGAAGCCAAGTCCCATTCAACTCGTTCACTGAGCCTCGGCCCCCTAACCCTGAACCTTGGTTGACTCTATCTTGAGTCCCGACCCTATCCCTGCCTCCATTCTGACTCAGCTCTTAACATCTAGACACACTTCAAAAGAATGTGAGACCATTGGCTGTGATTGACATGGACTGTGAAGTTCATTTGATCCATGAGATAGAATCCCTTTGGAAGATCTATCTCTTTGGAACTATGTATTATTCTGAAAGCCATTTGCTTTTACTGTAAGATTTCTATTTACTTTCGAATACCATTCTATTACTATTAGAAATATTTCTGAACGAAACTACTAACCCTACATTCATCTACAACTCTTATCATTGATAATTGAATTCTGACAATGAGCTCTAGATGCTGATAGATTGACCCCACATCAGCACCTTGATCCATCACAATATAATCGCCTAAACTTCCAGTCAGACACTCACTTGAGTACCTTGAACTAGAAAAGAACAAAACAAAAATAAAAACAAGTTCCAAAAAGATTTATTATAAAAATATTCTCATTCAATTTTATTAAGAACTTGGTATCATGATCAGATTTTGTGCTGTTCACCCTTATCCTCTTACTTCCAAACACTCATATCCAAAAGTCCTTGTTTGGAATCCAACTTATCCTTGTCAGAATTCAATTATCAAAGATAAATGTTATGGACAAATGTATTGTTAGCAATAACATTGGAAAAGGTTTCCACATGAGGAGGATGGTGTTCGAAAATGAAATGCAATCCTACAGTAAAAGCGAAGGGCTTTTGGAATGTTTGCGAAGAAGTGCATGGTTCCGAAGAGATAGATATTCCGAAAGGATTCTATCTCGTGGATCGGATGAACCGTATGGTTCACGCCGATCACACCCAGTATGATTACATTCTTTCGAAGTATAATCAAATCTAAAGTGATAAGTTTTATAGGACTTACTTCGAAATGAAGTTGTTCTTTCTGATTGTTTATGACGAATTGTTAAGTCAAGCAGATCAATCAAGTAGACGTGCAATAATTGAACTAAAGAACATACATGCGAATGTGCTACCTATATACTGGGATGTTCAGAGGCAAAGGCGAATGGGGAGTAGTCCGTTAAGGATCGGAAAAGTAGTTAAAGTACATGTATGCTAGTTAATGACCATGATGAATAGAGAACAAGAGTGGTATGAAAATTGTGAATAGGAAAAGAGGTTAACGAACTAGAAATAAACCCTGAAACTTGTTTCCGAACCATATGTCGTTTTTGGGTAAACGAACCCTTGTTTCACCTCTTTAAACGATGGCCCTGAGTGACGGGGATGAACGCATCCACATGTTGAATCGTATGTGTTGTTTCCATAAGCTTTTAGAAGCATAGAATCGACCCTCCTATTGAGTTCCTAGAAATAGATGGGGATAGTGATGGGGATAGTGTAGGTGCTTCTTTTCTGAGGAAAGGCTAATAATAGAATCTGATTTCTTGGTTGGGTCCTTGTGATGTTGCTAGGATGATTCAAGGTGTTATGGGTGACAAAGTGTTGGATGGTTTAGGTGTGACAAGTCTACCGATGATTCGGGTTCCGAAGAGTTGATTCAGAAACGTGATATTCGGGTGGTTCGTGTGGTTCGGAAGGCGAAACAGATCATAAATCATGATCGTGACAATCCTCACCTCAACTAAATCAGATTGATCTGGTCATCCAACATGGTCTCTGAATCATCACATTTGGTGTTTAGTGAAACAATCAATCACCAGGTCTGATCGTAATCTTTTCTGAATGAGAAGCACCCTGAATATCCCCATCACTATCCCCATCTTTCCTTATGAAATCATTGATTGAGTCAATTCTATTCTCTGAAAGCTTGCGATGACATCCCATACCATTAGACTATATGGTCCTGTCATGATCATAATATTGGCAGTCTGTCTATGTTATCATTCTTCTGAACTGAATTCTCCGAAGCCATCATTTGAGCCCTGAACAATCACCACCTCAATTACATCATTTGGACTCAACAACCTTCTCACCCATTGGTTTCCCCAAATTTCCCTATTGATGTTTAGTGAAACAATCATTGGTCAGGTCCAATCATAATCTTTTTTTAGAAAGAACCACCCTGACTATCCCCATCACTATCCCTATCTTTTCAAAATAAACTCATTGATTGAGTTGACTCTATCCACCCAAAGCTTGTGATGACATTTGTCAGAATTCAATTATCAAAGATAAGAGTTGTAGATGGGTGTAGGGTTAGTAGTATCAATTGAAAATGCTTCTAATAGTAATCTAGTGATATTTGACAGTAAATAGAAGTCCTCCAGTAAAAGCAAATGGCTTTTGGAACGATTGCAAATGAATGCATAGTTCCAAAGAGATAGATATTCCAAAAGGATTCTATCTTGTGAATTGAATGAACTTTTCAGTCCATGTCAATCACAGCCAATAGTCTCACATTCTTTCAAAGTGTGTTTAAACTAATATAAATAAAATTAGAGTACTCACTCACAGGTGTGGTTGTTGAGCAGTTGTTGTTCAAGGTAGTTCACAACGAGTTGGCAAGTTTGAGTAGAGCAAACAAGTAGACAATTGAACTAGAGAACATACATGCAAATGTGCTACCTATATACAAAACAGTTCAGAAGAGACAGCGAGTGGGGAAGAGTCCATGAGGATCAGAAAGTAGCTAAGGTACATGTAAGGCCATAGAAAACAAAGAACAAGGGAGGTAGGAAAATGGTGAATGAGAAAAAAGATCAACAGACCAACAATAACTCTTGAAACATGTTTCCAAATCACATGGCTCTTCAGGTAGAAATATCCTTATGCTATTCCTTCAAATAATGACCCTGAATGTCAGGGATGATTGAGTCAATGTATTGGATAGTATGGCCTGTCACCATAAGCTTTGGAAACATAGAATTGACCTTGATATTGAGTTCCTTGAAATAGATGGGGATAGTGATGGGGATAGTGCAGGTGCTTCTTTTTTTGGAAAAGATGAATGATCGGACCTGATTGTTGATTGGTTCACATTGATATCAATAGAGTGATTTGCGTGCAATGTTTCATGGTGATGGAATGTTGAATGAGAACATATGTGATGGAAGTTCTGATGGTTCGGAGTTCCAAATGGGCTGTTTGGAAGAAAGCTGTTTGGAGAGCTAGGGTAAGGGACAAATCATAATTGGGACAACATTCCATATCATTAGACTCAATGATGTGAATGTTCTAGACTCTCAGGAGCATTATCCAAAGGTTTTGTATGAGGTGATCCCTACCCAAAGAGCTATGCAATTCAGAAACATGTTTCAGGACTTATTGTTGGTCTGTTAATCTTGTTTCTCATTCACCATTTTCCTACATCCCTTGTTCTTTGTTTTCTATGGCCTTTAATTAGCATACATGTACCTTATCTACTTTCCAACCTTCACAGACTCTTTCCCATTTGCTCTCCATTCTGAACCATTCAGTATATACAGTGGGTCAAAAAACTGTGACATCAGCAAAAGTTCTAAAAATTTCACATGATATACTAGAACATGTTGGTTATCTACCAACTTGAGAAATCATATGAGTCCAATCAAAACTCATTGCCCAATAAGTCAAACAAAATAATCACTCATTGGGGCAGTTTTTTGACCCTCTAATATTTTACAATCTAATACTTTGTATGACCCCCCCTTTGCCTTTAAAACTACTTGTATCCTCCTAGGCATGCTTTCTATTAGCTTCTGGCATGTCTCTGGTGGTATTTCAGTCCACTCCTTTGCCACCCTGTCCCATAATTCATGTACTCCTTTGGGTGGTATATCATTGTGTTGTTGGAGTTTGGTCTTGAGGTGTGGCCAGAGGTGGCCAGAGGTGTTCAATGGGATTTAGATCAGGGGATTGGGAAGGCCACTCCATGGGAATGATGTTGTTGTCAGAAAACCACTGGTCTGCCTTTTTTGAGGTATGTTTTGGATCATTGTCCTGTTGGAAGTACCACTTATCCTTAGCCATCTCCAAACTTTCAATGCTCTCCTCCACTCTCTCCTCCAAAATCTCAGTGAGCACTCCAACTTTATTTATATTAAATTAGACACACTTTGAAAGAATGTGAGACCATTGGCTGTGATTGACATGATTGACATGGACTGTGAAGTTCATTCAATCAATGAGATAGAATCCTTTCAGAATATCTATCTCTTCAGAATTATGCACCTTTTTGCAAACATTCCAAAATGCCATTCACTTTTACAGTAGGATTTCTATTCACTTTCAAATACCATTCTATTACTATTAGAGACATTTCCAAACAGTACTACTAACCCCACATTCATCTACAACTCTTATCTTTGATAATTGGATTCTGACAGGGGTCAGGGATTGGGATTGGGGAGTGGGGTAAGAATAGAACATGTTTCAACAAGTTCAACAAATGTAAGAGGAAAGTTTTCCATAACCTGGTAACAAGAGGATATAGTGGAAATGGAACACAGGGATGAACCTAGGACCAAAACCCATTCTAGGACATCCCATGGTTTTCTAGAGTCTGGCCAGAAACTGGCTTTGACAGTTATCCTGGGCTGTGGGTGTTTGAACTGTATGGCAGTGACATCATTCATCCCTTCAAGTAATATTTGGGACTGTCAGGGGGCAACCAGTTTTTGGCTGACATGCCACAAACACTTCTACATCTCTGAGATCCAAAGTCTGAATTTGACATACCCAAAGCATGGAGCCCAAAGTCTAAACCTTATTTCAGAACACCAACTTTCAGACTCAAGGTCTAAAGCTACCCAAACATCTGGTCTGATATCCAGTCTTCATCAAGGACAAAATGTCAGGGGACAACCAGTTTATTCCCTTTTTCCCTCCCTTTTTCCCCTTTTTCCCCTTTTCCCTATTTCCTTTCTCTCCTTCTCCCTACTGCCTCTCATACTAGATTTATCCTATCTCTGGTATTATATCCTTCATCTCCCTTTTTCTCTATTTTTCCCTAGTACTAGTTACACCTTTGTTTGCCCTTGTTTGACCACCAGTAGCTATATAGTTAGTTGCTTAGGTAAGGGAATCCTCACCCTTTTCTCTTTGGATTTCCCTTACCAGGTATGTGTCTCGCTGCTGTAGTTACTATTTGATCTTTATATAACTTTGGATTTCCCTTACCAGCCTAGAGTGAGTCCCTGTGGGTAGTTTGGGGTTTGAGTCCCTTTGCAGGCCCAGGCAGGATGTTGATAGGGTAGTATCCCCTGCAGTATGCCTGCCAGCAGGCATATCCCAGGTAAGGTCAAGGTTGTGTTGACAGAGGAGAATCTGTGATAGGTTTCTAACTAAATCACAGATTGAATGAGTCCTTTGGGACTTGTCAATATAAGAGATAATGACAAGTCCCAAATCCACCGCTTTTTGATTACATGATACAGCGCTTATTTAAGTGCCAATGTATCAAATTAAAAGAAGGGAAAAGAAAAGAGAATGGAGAAGGATGTGTGGTAAATAGTGATGTATAATTACAGCTCAACAGGTTGCCCTTACACAAAAGACCTTATGTGAATAGCAGTCAGGCAGTGTTCAGAACTGAGACAGAAGTTCAGGTGAAACTCAATTTAGAGTCAACTGTTAGTTTATGTAGTGTAGTGTTCTGGACACTTTGTCATGTAGGCACTACATATATCTACTTGGTTTGTCTTTGTGATATATCCACCATATGTGTCTGTTGTCAGAATTGAATTATGAGTGATAGAGTTGTAGATGAGTGTGTGGTTAGTTCTAACAATTGGAGATGTTACTAATAGTAATAGAATGATATTCAAAAGTGAATAGAAGTCCTACAGTAAAATTGAATGGCCTTTGGAACATTTGCAAAAGGATGCATAGTTTCAAAGAGATAGATGTTCCAAAGGAATTCTATCTCATGGGTCAAATGGACTTTGCACTCCATGTCAATGTGAAAGGCAACAAACTCCCACAGTGATATGTTCTTCCAACTGGGCCAAAAGGCCACTATGCCAGGCTATCTGGCATTAGTATGTGGGAACTATTTAAACAGCAACTTGTTACACATATTCACCAACCATTCCAATGGCATGTAAGAGTCAACTACAGCCAGTGGTATTAAATTGCTTTGAAGTAGTTTTTAGTCAATGTAAAACAAGATTAGAGTACTCACTCAAAGGTGTAATTGTTTAAAGACTTTTTGTTTAAGGTAGTTTACTATGAATTGACAGGTTTGAGCAAGGCAAACAAGTAGATGTACAATAATTGAACTAGGGAACATACAGTGACTCACAAAACTGAGTCAATGTTTGGTGCTTTTGGACTATTCATTGAATAGCTTTGAATGTAAAACATATATGAAAAAAGTGTTGGTGCATCAAAGAAAGAATCTGATTGGGGCTATGCAACAATTAAAAAATTATGTAATTCCAATCTGGGGTGATGAAGATATGGGCAATTCAAATTAAGGGGGGCCCATTGACTCAGTTTTGTGAGAGGGTATCAGAGAAATAGTAAGTTGCAATTCTAGTACTTGGTATTGCCCCCCTTAGCCTTAATTAATGCCTCAAGTCTTCTAGGCATACTCTCTAGCAAATTCTGACACACATCTGGTGGTATGCTATTCCATACCTCCTCTACTCTCTCCCAAATTTGCCAAACTCCCTTGGGTGGTGTTGGATACTCCTTAAGCCTGTTTTTTGCATGATCCCAGAGGTGCTTAATAGGATTCAGGTCTGGAGACTGTGCAGGCAACAGGCTTAAGGAGAGTGATATTGTTGTTTTCCATCCAATTCTTGGCCTTCTTTGACTTGTGCTTTGGGTCATTGTCCTGTTGAAAAATTACCTGTTCCTCAGGAATTCCACTTTCCTCCAGGCTGGGCAGCAGGTGGTCCTCCAAAATGGACACAATCTGATCAGCATCCATCTTCCCCTCAATCTCTGCAAGCTGGCCAACATCATTCCATCCCATATTATTTGCCCTATGAGCATCAGATTACATAATTACTCTGATGGATCAGCAGAGCCACCTAGCAGAGAATAAAAAGGAAAATAATCACAAAAATAAGACCCAACTCAATTCAAGGCTTCTGGACTTAGAATATCTTTTGTTTATATTTTTAGATTCAACTGGCGAAGCAGTTCCAAGCACAATCAAGCACAAATGAGCACATACACATGCTCAGACATAAATGGGCTAATATAGCCATCAATTGGAAACCATGCAACTCTGAAATGCTACCAAAAATCAATGCAGCAATTGATAAACCATTTCCATTCACCCCTATTGTTTCCAATCCACAACCGAAGCCCGAATGCTTCCATTTCATTTAGAACAAGCACCCAGAACTTTGAATGTAATAAGAAAAGAAATTGAAATGTTTTTGTATTTGTTTTGTATTTTATTTGATGTTTTCTTTTGAATTCTGTTCAAATTTCTTGAATGCGCACAATAAGTGCCCATTTTGATATCTAAGCAAGTATGTATTGAAATGTGGGGGATGTGCTGATGCGGATGCAAAATATCAGCGCTTAAAGTTCCCATACTGCAACGCGAACTTTGTAGATAGAGATAACACTTCAACTTAGCTAAATTGAAGTAGCAATTGAGTCGTATAGATGCTTTGAATTGAAAACAAATGGCCAGTGACGATTTGCTGACGGTAAAGTGGTTGCAAAGATATAAAGCAAGATATTCAGAATATGAGGGACTTTGTGCAGATATACTGCCTTGGTTTTGAGCAAGAAATACAAGCATATTTAAAGAGAATACTAGCTAGGGTGAATCTCTTGTGGGTGAATGAAAAATATTAGGGTGGTGGAGCAGTTCTAGGGTTGAATCTATATGAGGGATGAAGTGCACAAAATTGGAACTAATTACTATCTAAAGCACTTGAAACCGATCTGTGTGCTATCAGAACTACAAATCATGCATACTACAATTTATTTTCAGTTAAAAGAACAAGAGAAATAATATGAAAACTTCTGAAACTCCATTTGAAGCTCCGGTCGCTTGTTCTAAATGAAATGGAAGCATTCGGGCTCCAGTCATGGATCGGCGACAATAGGGGTGCATGGAAATGGTTAATCAATTGCTAGATTAATTTTCGGTAGTGTTTTGGAGTCATGTGGTTGCTGATCAGTAATTGTATTAGCATGTTCATGTCTGAACACATGTATGCACTTGTTTGTGCTCGATTGGGCTCAGGGTTGCTTGGCTGGTTGAATCTGAAAATATAAACAAAATAAATTCCAAGGCTAGAAGCCTTAATTGCATTGGGTCCTGTTTTTGTGATTGTTTTTTTATTTTATTCTCTGCTAGGCAGTTCTGCTGATCCATCAGAGTGATTATGTAATCTGATGTTCGCAGGGTAGATAGTAATAATAACAGAATGGAGTTTCAGAATTTTTCTCTCTGTTTCCCTTGTTCTTTTAACTCAAAAAAAATTGTAGTATGCATGATTTGTAGTTCTGAAAGCACACATCAGTTTCAGGTGCTTTAAACAGTAATTAGTTCCATATTTGTGCATTTCTCCCCTCATGTAGATTCCAACCCCAGAACCGCTCCACCCTGATATTTCTCATGAGAATATAATAATAAGATATTATTAAAAATCAATCCTCTAGTCTAGTCTCTAAACTCTACACTACTGCTTAAAAGTATAACAGGTTATGGGGCCCCTGTTACATACCACTGGAATGGTTGGTGAATATGTGTAACAAGTTGCTGTTTAAATAGTGCCCACAGACTGATGCCAGATAACCTGGCATAGTGGCCTTTTGGCCCAGTTGGAAGAACACATCACTGTGGGAATTTGTTGCCTTTCACAGTCCTGGCCAATAACTAGACTAACAATCCAATACTACATACCCCTATCCAACTAGCCAACTCTCTACCAAACAAACATATAATTGATGGCAACTATGATGACCAATCCAATTTATAAAGTTGACCCACTTACCAGGGAAAATTATCTCATGTGGGAATGGAAACTCAAGTGGATCTTAGATGATCAAGATCTATGGGGGATTATATCAGGATTGGAACCTGAACTGATGCCAGTAGATGCTGGAAACATCACTGCTACAGAGCATCAGACTACAGTAGAATGGAATAAATTGGATAGAAGGGCACAAAAGGAAATTTGCCTATGTATTAATGATGAATTCCTTGTGTATATTGACCAACTGTCAGAACCCATCCCCGACCGATTCCTGAGACCTCGGGCCCCCGGGCCCGAGACCCCGACCGTCACATTTCACCTAATTATACTTCATGTTTGATCTCTTCCCTTCATAACCCAAGGCAGACCGAGGTTTCAGGTGGTCTGAGGTTTCGGACTAGTAATCAGAGGCTTCGGGTCAATGACCCGAGGCTTCGGACCAAGGTTCTCGCACTTCGGATTTGTGCCTTGGACATGTGAAGGTGTCAGAAGTGTAGAACTTGGTGGGAGTTGGTTGTCCCCTGACAGATATCAACTTCTCTTGTTTTTTTTTTGTATAATTATTTACAATAATTTATATCTAAAAATGTAGACTATAAGTATGGACTGCAAGTGAAATATGAATCCAATCTGATGGACTAAAAATAGATAGAATCACTGTACAGGGAGTGCCACTCCCTTACAATAATTCTGTCTACAGGTAGTTACTGAATATGTGATTTGAGCAGGAGTGGGGCAAGTGGAAGAATGAGAAGTCTGTGCCTTTTTGACCTCAATGAGGCAATGGTGGTTGTGATCAATCTGGCAGGCAGCTTCCTTCCAGGCCTTGAGATCAGCTTAGAATGATGGTTGAGCATGAATATTATCTAAGATTGTTGTTGGAAGGCAGGGGGTGAAGGCCTCCTCAAGTGCAGGTCCATTGAAAACCGTCCTACCAGCAAGGATCTCAAACTGAGAAATGTACTTGTCTGCAGATTGTTATTATTTATTCAAATATCAGTTTATGGAATCACAGAGTCACATAAAGGGGATTACTTCATATAAAGGAAAACAAGAGAAAAATGTCCACAATTCATGTTGAATGGAATTCAAAGCTAAAAGCCTTAGAAATATCTACCTGTTTTATTTTTAGATCAAACAGAACAAACAGCTACAAACCCACACAGCCACAAATACCGCATACATTCAGTCTCACATGTTTGTACTTGAAGGATCATCCATCGGTACAGATATGGATATGAAACAATACCAAAGATATAATGGGAGCTAAGGAAATGATTCCTATTGATAGAGACAGGCACCAATCCATGACCAAAGCATCAGTGCTTCTATTTCATTTCAGGAGAAGCATGCATACACACAGGAGCCATTTCACAATTTTCCTTATTTCTTCTTCTTCTATCAATACAAAATTATGTTGATCCTCATGTTTGTAGTTCTCAAAAGTATCCACACTTGTTTCACAAATATTATCAATAGATCAAAAGTAGTTACCCCAGTTTCAGACTCATCATCACCCTATCCAACAAATATTCCAGAGTTGTTCCACCACCCCATTTTCTTTTGCATCCACTAGACAGAACTCATAGCTACATTTTACTTTAAATATGCTTGTAGTTCTCAGAAATAGTCAAGGCAGTAAATCTCCACAAAGTTGTTCTCATTGTCTGCTACATTGCTTTATCTCTCTATCAATATCTCACTGATAGTGAATTGTCACCAGCCATTCACTTTCATTTCAAGATATCTACCAGTCTCAAGTGTTTACTCAAAACACTAAGTTACAATGTTATCTCTATCTACAATGCTCACATCTGTCAGAATTCAATTATCAATGATAAGAGGTGTAGATGAATGTAGGGTTAGTAGTATCAATCGGAAATGTTTCTAATAGTAATGGAATGATATTTGAAAGTAAATAGAAGTCCTACAGTAAAATCAAATGGTTTGGAATGTTTGCAAACAGATGCATAGTTCTGAAGAGATAGATATTCCAAAGGATTCTATCTTGTGGATCAAAAGAACTTCACAGTCCATATTGATCACAGCCAATGATCTCACATTCATTCAAAGTGTGTTTAAACTAATATAAACAAAGTTAGAGTACTCGCTCAAAGGTATTGTTGTTTAGATGTTGTTGTTCAAGGTAGTTCATGATGAGTTGGCAAGTTTAAGTAAAGCAAACAAGTAGATGTACAATAATTGAACTAGGGAATATACATGTGAATATGCTACCTATATACCAAACAGTTTGGAAGAGACAGCAAATGGGAAAGAGTCCATGAGGATTGGAAAGTAGATAAGGTACATGTATGCTAATTAAAGGCCATAGAAAACAAAGAACAAGGGAGGTAGGAAAATGGTGAATAAGAAAAAAGATTAATGGACCAACAATAACTCCTGAAGCATGTTTCCAAATCACATGGCTCTTCTGGTAGAGATATCCTTGTGCAGATCTTTCAGATATTAAACCTTGTTGTGAATATGAACCATTAAGTCCTCACTCAATACATAAACTGAACCAACTCCTATCAGATTTGAATGCTGAACCTCAGCCCACCTTGGCATAGGACCCCCAAACCTTGGTTGTCCCATATATTGAGTCTTACTTTGATACACCTCTCAGTTCTTAACAGATGCATAGGAGGCCATCATCAGAACATGTCCATGTTGGATTGAAAATACTTCTGAGGTGTTTCTGCGTCACTGTATCAGAGGCTATGCAGCTCAAATGTTAGCATGAAGCTGTTCAGAATCTATATGAATGCTAGCTTGGAGTGGTGGAACTAATTATAGGAGTCCAAGCTGTACAGAGGGGCGCAAGGAGTAAATATTCGAACTCAGCTAAGATCATAAGTGAGATGTGAACCACGAGACACAATGATATAGCCCCCTATAAAAACCGTCCTGGACACTGAATTGTGCGTTGGTCCGTCCGACGGGGCGTGAAAGAACTGCGCATCCGATAGTACGGTTCGGTTCTCTCGACTGACGCTCAGTCATTTGGTGGAGTGCCCGTGAGTGACAAAGATAGACCAGGCGATCAAATCTGAAGCATCACCGTGTCAACTGATCACTCGATATGGTTTAAATGTGATACAGTGGTCAAAGCAAAAATTCTTTTTCCCTTCCCTCCACCTCGCTTGCCTTGTTCGTAGGTGCAGAATCCCAACCGCCATGACTGCTTTCTCGGAGACGATACTGGACGTTTCACAAGCGGCGTACTCTCATTTCAAGAGAGTTGCTCCAGAGCAAGGTGGACTGCTAAGCGGTAAGGATCCAACAACATTCAACACAGCGGATCCATTACGGATATGGATCATCCAAGTCGGTGCATAATGTACATCCCAGGCTACATTGCACAAAACTTATTTTTGTGTGCTAGGGGTGATTATGTTAACCACGCAGCTGCTTTCTTTAATTTTAAGGAATATACGCCAGCCAAGAGTAATCGCGGAAGTCCTTGGTGGTATCCTCTTGGGCCCCACGGCATTCGGAAGGATACCTGGATTCACAAAACATATATTTCCAAGCAATTCATTACCCTTTCTTTCTCTTGTAGCCAACATTGGACTCGTGTTATTCCTCTTTCTGGTTGGTCTGGAGATTGATGGGAGTGTAATCAAACGTAACGTACGGCTCTCAGCGTCGATAGCCTTAGGCGGTATGGTTCTCCCATTTGGACTTGGTTCTGCGTTTTCCGTAGCCATATACAAGAAATTCGTGGATCCCAGTATCCAATTCACCCACTTTCTTCTATTCGTCGGTGTTGCGTTTTCCATCACAGCCTTCCCGGTTCTGTGTCGCATCCTGACGGGTACGTCCTCGGAATGTGATGTGACAATGTTTTTAATCACATTCCCTTCTCACCTCAAGAGCTCAAATTGCTCGATACTACAGTTGGCGTTGTGGTTCTCAGCGCTGGTGTAGCCAACGACCTGGTTGGGTGGATACTCCTGGCCCTCAGTGTTGCCTTGGTGAATGCTGGGTCGGGTCTCACTGCTCTATGGATTCTCTTTGCAAGTGTCGGTTGGGCCATTTTCATTCTCTTTCCTATGAAGAGGGTATTCCTCTGGCTTGCGCGCCGCACGGGCTCCATCGAGAATGGCCCGACCATGTTTTTCATGACGGTGATTATACCCTAATTTTGTACAAGGGCTTTGACAGAGTGTCAATTAGGCTACTATGCTCATGGTTTTTAGCTCTGCGTTCTTCACTGACGTGATCGGTACGCCCTGGAATCATTTGATTTGTTCCTAACATTGAACAATTCTAGGGGTACATGCTATATTCGGTATGCATCGAACCTGAGACCTAGAACAGTGTTTCAAACAATCTTCTGATCAGGCGGCTTTCTTGGTGGACTTATAATCCCACGAGACGGAGGGCTTGCCATCGCACTCACCGAAAAGCTCGAGGATATTGTATCCATCATTTTCCTTCCTCTGGTAAGCTTCACTTTCTGCATTTTATGTTGGCACTCCTCATTGGCAGCCGATTGTTAGTATTTCACGCTTTCTGGTTTGTCTACTGATCTTGGATTACTCAACAATGGAATTACATGGGGCTATACGATCGGTATCGTCGCTCTAGGTACGTTCATCGGGAACCTTCCTTTTCATCGTCAACCTCTAAGGGTAGGCACACAGCGTATATTGGCAAATTTGGCGGCTGTAGCATTATGGCCCGGATTTCTGGTTTTCAATGGCGGGAAGCTGCCTCGATTGGTACTCTAATGAGTTGCAAAGGGTGCGCAAATATGACATACTGTCACATCCTAACTATTATTGACCCTTCATCAGCCTCATCGAGATAATTGTCCTAAATGTTGGTTTGGCAGCTGGGATATTGGATACTGTACGTTTACTCGCTGACGGATTCAAATCTCGTCTTTGACAGTATACAATAGCGCGTGTTCTCAATGTTCGTTCTTGAAGCCCTTTTACTCACATTTATGACTACACCTGTCGTTGTCAAGCTTTATCCTCCCAAATATCGCCAACGTGCCGTAGGATTTGGGGCTAACTTCAAAGGCGTCGAAGATAGCGCTGCTAAGGACGGAAACCTAGCGAGGCCCACCATCTTGGCCCAAGAGGGTTGGAAAACGCGTTTCACAGTCGTACTAGACAAGGTGGAGCACTTACCTGGTATCATGACTGTCACACAGCTCTTCCATCCATTTGCAGTCGAGGATCACAAAGCAGAAGCACCTGGAGAT
>QMFG01017628.1:0-20895 GCA_003314545.1 Ramaria sp. MG151
CTTTGCACAGGGCCTCAAATGTTTCCCGGACTTGCGTGACAAGATCACGAGTGGGAAGGACTACAAGAGCTCGAAGGCGGGTTACAAGGCGGGTTGACAGTAACTTCAAGGCAGCGTGTGACATAAACTAAGTGGGATGCACCTCATAACATACCTCGAGAATAGGAATGACGTATGCAAGTGTCTTTCCACTCCCCGTGGGAGCGGACACACAAACGTCACGCGGGGGATTATATGGCATATACAGGGCGCGTTGGTAAGGAGAAGGTGGGAGTAGGAACGGTATAAGGGCAGATTGCACTGATGCAATGACACGGTCCAGAACGATCTGTTGAGCAGTCATTTCCTCTTAGCAAACAAATCTTTTCACCTGCAAATAATTCTGTTATTCCGAGTTCTTTTAAGCGCTTCTGTGTCTTGGGGCTAAGCCCTAGACTCGACGAAGTATCCAGATCGTCTGCGTCTAGACTGTCTATCGACCTCGTTTGTGTAGAATCGACAGTCTCCGCATCTATTAGCCCGGGATCTAGCCCCTGTAGGGCCAATGCCTTCTGTGAAGCTGGCGCTGGGGGGGACGGCAGACGAAAAGCGGCCAGGGGGGCCATATCGAAGGCTTGACGGCGCAAAGGCAAACAATTTGAAGCTAATACTTTGAAGCTTGCGTGTGACAGATCGTGACAAAGAAAAGCAGCTTCTTTAGACGCTCGTGTCGTCCCTTATTCGTTTCAAAAAGCTTGGTTTGTTCAAAAAACTTGAGCGCTGAGAGAAGGAAATAGATAATAAAATGACTTGATAATAAACACGCGAAAAAAATAGATCCCAATCCATGTTATTGCCACGGCACTGAGTTTCAACTGAGTTTGAAAGGGTCTGAACAAACATGCACAAAGCCAGGATCACTCCTGCGGACCCCTTCCACCCTACTCCGAATCTCCCAACACGGTATCCCTGGAGCGCTGGGGGCGTGTAGTAAGAAATAATGACAACCCCGAGTTCATCATCCCTGTCGCATGCTTTGAATCCGCCAACTGTGGCGCAGAAGCCCCAGACAGAGCTCCCCCGCCTCCAGCTAGCACCTCCTGAACATCAAAAACATCTTCAGACACAAGCCCAAACCAGACAACAGCAAGAAACCATTCAGCAAACATCCTCTGCTGTTTCTCCGGCCCTGCGCCGGCCAGATGAACATGCCGCGTCTCCATCTTTGTCACGTGAGGTTTCCCCGGCTATTGGTGTCGAAAAGTGCGTCAATGCGCTGTGATACACTGGTGAACCAGAAATCAAGGCTGATCTCGTCGTAAGCACCCAAGCTACGTCCGCCGAAAAGCGCAAAGCTAGTGCCTCTAGGACTTTGGGTTCAAAAAAACGTCGAACGGATCAAGTCGTCGAAGAGGAAGCTCGCGATGTTCCTTTAGAGTATGGGCTCGGCACGCACTATCCTTACGCATATGCATATCCAGGTGCCCCTCCACCCCCACCCCCAACTTTTCACCCTCCACCCCCTACGAATCCTAGCGCCGAGATGGGTTTCAATGAGTTTCAATGGCGTCTCTTGAATTTGTGTGGTGAATTCTATGAAGCTGCTACTGAACTTATTGTATGTGGCTTCTTTGCTATATTTGGATTAGCAAAATCATGTAATTGTGGTTTAGAGAGCCACTCCCCATCTGGTATTATCTCAAGCATTTCAACTGTTAAGCCGTGGAACTGGTTTAGACCCAATCAGTGTTCTCAATGATGCTAGACGAACATGCGACATCCTGGTGAGTGGTTTGCATAAGCTCGCTTCATCTTCACCGTTTGAAGTGTGGGTCGATCACTTAGCTTGCCAATCCGCAATCCCTTTCTACCGCCCCTCCCTTGCCTACGGCTCTTCCTTTGTCTGTCCTCAGCTCTCTCGCACATCTCACCTCACGGGCAAATGTCTCCGCACCGCCTACGGCCTCTGTTGCGCCGCCCTCTTATTATCCCTCTCAGGCTCAGGACACCTCGGGCGACAAAGGCGGTCAAAAAGGGAAAGAGAAGGAGAGACAACCAAATAATGTTCAAGGTACATGGAAAGATCACGAGGTGCAGAAGCTCAAAATGTTAGCGGAAAAGTACCGTATACGAGACAAGGCAGCGGCAGCCCAAGAAGAGGAAGAGGAGGAAGAAGATGCAGATGATGGTGAAGGCATACTAGATGGTGAAAGCAGCACGCAGCCGACGAAGAAAACCAAAGAGTTAGGTGACATTGATTGGGAGAAAGTCATTGCCGAATTTGGTGACGAGCGATCCAGGTATGTACCAACGACATATTGTCGCTCGCATCATCTGAAGTGATTCAAGGCATCAAGTGTTAATTAAAGCCACCTATCTGGGCCTCAAGCCCTCGTCTACATTACCGGGTAAAAAGCCGAAAAAGAAGAAACCTCCAGTTACTTCAACCGAGCCGCCTCCACCGACATTCTCTAGCGCCAGTGTCAAATCCATCCCCGCAGGGTACCCCAGTTCGCAGCTCGGTCTCACCCAATCGTCATCTGCTTCCCACGAAGGACCCACAGGTGCCACTGGTGTACCAGCCCCTCTGCCACCTCCTGTAGCATCTACGTCCAACCATACACCCACTGATCCTCACAAACCGCCTCTTCCTCCTCCTCCTCCTCAGGCTCAACACGCTCCAACACACCCTCATCCACAGTACCCTCAGACAGGATGGTATCCCCATCCACAGAATCCATACTATGCCTATCACCAGCACATGTACTATTCCCCACATCCACCAAGCTTTGGACTGCAGAGCTACGTTCACACCCCTCCTCAGCAGGGTTACTACGGTCAACCGTTTGCGCCAGTTTCAGGGACGGCAGGGACGGAATCTCAGCAGGCGGAGAAGCAGATTCCAGGAAAAGGGAAACGAAAAGAGATCAGGAAAACCAACGGGCCGGCTTCTGGAAGCACGACCACCTCGACACCCATTCCTCCACCGTCTTTACCTTCGAGAGCACCTCTCGATTCATCATCCGCAAAACCATCTATTGCAGTCGGAGGTCCGTCGTCGACTGACCCCCAGGGTAGTGCGGGTTCAACACCGCGAATAGCTCCTGCAGCGCCGCCAGGGAGTACAGGCACTGCTCCAACGGGTTCAAGCGGTGTCCTTCGGCGCGGGCCGAATAACAGCCTCTTCACATACACGCCCTTGCCACATGGCGGGACATCCACAGAACAGAACAAATAATCCCGGGATCTTATATGTAGTCGATCAACATGCCACCATTATCACTCTCAAGTCTGAACGCAAAGGACCAACTTGTCTTGTTCCTGTCTGCATACACTATCGAACTATATCGTTTGATTCTATATCATTGGTGTTAGTGTAACTTCTTACGTGTTTTCACTCTTCAACATGCTGTAACAATTTATATGCTGTAACAATAGATTGATTTCTGCTTCATAATAGAATATCATGATTTTGACAAAGCGATAATTACTGCAGGTAGTTGTCACTCATTTGGGGTAATGAATCGCTATCAGCATTCTTCATACAAGATATAAACTATGTGATTCGGTTTTTTGTAGAACCGTTGGCGACCCCAATGAATTCTCGTTATATCATCCATGGTTTTCAACCAATGCTGGTATAGGGGTGATTGAGCATCCAGGTGTCATGATCGGGATCCGTTTATGATTGCCTGTATAATACCAGGAAATACAGACGCAAAGTGCGTGGGTAGATGAAAAAAAAAAGGAAAACTTTTATAACTGCCATACAACCAGGGAAACGCAAGCACCGACCACGGCTTCATAGTCCAACAGAAGAGCGAGGGCGTCTATCGAAAGTATTACGACGATGAGAGTCACGAAAGAATACCATCGAGTTCGTTGCCTTGCACTCGAATCTCAACAACTTCTATTTCGTAATTGTCATGGAGCTCGCTCGCAGGAACGGACGTTGATATTGCCATATTGCTTGTGAATCCAGAGCAGGGAGGAGAAGTGGAGGCGATATCTAAACGTCTCACAAATTAAGCATGAAAGGATCAGAGTGAGACAAGCAATACAAACAGCGGTCTTTGATATATGATGGAACGAAGAGATCCTGCGAGTGAGCACAATTTTTGTTAACGCGAAACTAAGAAAGTGACAGGGTGGCCAGACCTGATTCCATACGAAACCTTCAGACTTCTTGATGGTAAGAATAGGACGATACATGAAGGAGGTTTCATGGTGCCTTCTCTTGCGGTGCCGTTTCTTGGGGCTCTTCTCGACTGGTAGTGTCTCGAGCTCGGGCTCCACAGCACGTTGCTTGCCTTTGTCTTGCCTCTTCAGCTGTTGATCGCAATCATCATCGTTGCACTGTTCGCTTGCGCTACCACAAGCGTTCTCTGCTCCAGGTTTATCCTGGCTACGGTCACCTCCTCCCGTCCCGTCAAGCACCATTCCTGTCCTGCTCAACGCATCGGGCTCAGGTTCCCCAACCTGCATTTCCATTTCCATACCACCAGGCGAGTCGGAACGCAAGTGTCTTTCTTGAGTATACTCGCCCTCGGCTTCGCTGTCACTTCCGCTCTGTGTATCGCTGTCTGTCTGCACATCGGTGTCGCATTCATCCGAGTCGCTTGCCGGCGGTGGAATCTGTTCATAACACGCCCACGTTGGAGGTGATGGTGCTCGTCCTAGAGTACGACGTCGAAAGAAAGGCGGAAATGAGGCCGGGGCGGACGAAGATACCGAGTTTGCGTTCGAAAGGCTGTCGTTCATGTTTCTCTCTGGAATGAGTGCCAGGAGACCTAAGTTACCTCGGACTTTGAATCGACTCTAATTAACTAAGCGCCGAGTCGCCCATGGCAGGCTCCAGATTCGAATACGTGAAAACATTCGAGTTGCCTGACTTTCTCCTTCCTAACACGTTCCTCATTGCGCGTCTCGACGGACACGCTTTTCATCGGTGTGGCGCGTCTCACAGGGATACACACGCTCGCAGACACTGAACGACGTTTTTGACAAGCTTTTCAGATACACATGGATTCGTCAAACCTAACGATGAGCGGGCACTGCAGCTAATGGATCACTCGGCTCGAATAGTGATGAAAGAATATAAAGATATCCTTCTTGCTTTTGGAGAGAGTGACGAGTTTAGGTATGTCTGATCAACCAAGTTGGGTTTGGATATTACATCTCATGCCAACTGCTAGTTTTTTATTTAGAAAATCTTGTGCATTATACAACAGGCGTTCCAGCAAGATCATCACGACACTCACATCACTGTTCACAGCGTCCTACGTGATGCTTTGGCCTCAGTATTTCTCATCTACACCGCTCCAATATCCCCCTAGCTTCGATGGTCGGTTGATAATGTACCCTGGAGAGCAAGAAGTCAAGGATTACTTTGGGTGGCGCCAAGCCGATAGTAAGTGCCCCGTTTCTTCGTAAAGGGGATTTTAGGAGTTGACCTCCCTGAAGCACATATTAATAACCTGTATAATACTGTCTTTTGGGCTCTCGTGCAACGGCAGGGCCGGACAACCGCTGAGGCTCATGAAATTTTACGAGTACGACTTGCTGCTAATCGCATCAGATGTCCCAAGTCAACTTGTTGATGCAGGGTACCGTCTCAAGCAAAAAGCATGAAATTCTCTTTAATACATTCGAAATCAACTATAACGAGGTGCCTGCGCGGTTCCGGAAAGGCAGCGTCCTTGTGCGTCTCCAGGTACATGCTCTCTAATGGTGCTTCTGTGGATTATGTTTGATCTCGCACTCTGAACCATCCCGCAATTTAACAGGTCCCAACTCCCGCGGTTGCCAAGGCGTCCACGCCGAGCTCTGAGACTATGGACGGTGAAGCTCTACCCATGGCGGGCGGCTCTGTGAATGAATCCGCATCTCCACATCTAGCTTCCGTCAGTAAGCATCCAAAGAAACCCAAAGTAACTTACAATATATCAGTCGTCCACTGCGACATCATCAAGGACGATTTTTGGCTAGAACATTCCGAGCTCCTGACCTAATGCATAGGTAAAAGTTTGGAATATTTTCCCCAGTCCCCTGGAGGATCGGACTTGATATCCTACGATCTAGTGCACAGCGCTTAGCGAACAGTCATCATAGCGGGGATGCAGTGACCAACGCGAGGTCTCTCGGACCGGATTATCCATCCAACTGGATGAATGAATTGACCTCTCCAAAGAGTGTCTTCAGTGATAGATAGTATTTTTTCTGGGATCTGTACACCTACATGCCAAGCAGAATATACAATCTCCCAAATATTACTCCACCTTTTTCAACTCCTCCTCACCACTCACATTTCTCAGTCCACTTGAACCCCTAGCCGCCACATTCCTAGGCGAAAACTCGGGACTCCCCGACTGAGGAAACGCCCGTTGTCCAGCAATAGGCGATGACGGGAATCCATTTTGCCGTGGGGAAGGCGAGGCTGGGAACCCATTGACGTCCGGGAGAGGGGAAGGTGGGAATGGTGACGTTGCATGCGGTGGTGGCATGTAAGACGAACCAGCGCCGGCTGATGGTGGAGGGAGCGGACTTCCTGGCGCACTTGTAGGGAAGAAACTCCCCATGGGTGCTGAAGCATGAGTGAATGTTGCGCTCATCGGGGTGCCAGCATATGAGCTATACGAGCTCCCCGTAGCATTTGGACGTGCGCGAAGGTCGCCGCCACCCCAGCGCCTTTTGACACCAGATGCCTCCGCAGCTACAATACCTTGTGTCCTATCTGGCCCAGCAACAACCTCTGTCACTTTGGAACCAACTTTGATAGTCCAGCCAGTGCAGACCCATACACCACCAATAACGCCAACGCACCTACGATAGGTATGAATAACTCTGAGCGACCTATTAAGAAGAGGTCCACGAACCGGATTAATAGTTGTACAAATGTGGTCGTTCGTTGGTGGATGCTGAGCGCAAGAGGCTCAAGGTCGAACTTGAAGAAAATCCCGGGTGCTCCTTTGTCGTGTTCGAACACGCGTTCATAATGTGTCACACTATACTGATTCGTGCGTAGGGGTGCGGACCGCGGTGCAATGAATGTAGTTGGGACGACAGTGAGGAAGTACTGATAAGCCATGAAGGCTGTTGAAAGTGCTGCGTTACTCCATAGAAGAAATTTGAAGTCAATGAAACGTACGCTCATCCGTCACTTCAAAAGAGTAGTCAAGAGGCTGAGTGATGTCCGGAAAATATGGACCAAAAGAAAACTCCGAGATGACGTGGGACATATTCATGACTGCAAAGTCAATTACTAAGGGTACAATACAAATGCAAAGCATACGAAAGCACCGCTGTGATCAGTGTGTTCATAACTTGCATAGCCATGCCCAAGGGTAGTTATATGAAGATTTGCTACAAAGAAATTCAAAGCGTGTTCATGAATGATAGTGATGTAAAAAGGCTCACCTGTGACTTTCTTCACCTCAAGGCTGCCGTATACCCTGCACGCAGACCCATCAGGTTCGTGTTTGTAAGTCGGTTTGAAGCTAGGCGCAGAAGGTCGCCAAAATGAGAAGAACCCTCGAGAGCGGCGCGATTGAGCTATTGCTTGACGGGCCGAAAGCATAGCAGAGTGTTGTCTGCAAGGGAATATTGTCTGAGTGTTAAATTCAACAGAAGCAATCAATCCGACACACTTGAGCTTTGTAGCCTGGCCAACGTCAAATGAAACCTACTCATAGAAGTTAACGCAAGGTAGTTAAGGAAGGATGAATCAAAGAACACACCCCATCTCTGCGAAACCCGTTGCTAAGATGGAGGCGGTCTCCTAGAGTATCTCTCAAGTCCACACTAAGATCTACCCATACGTCTGATTCAGTCCCGGCCAAGGAGAGTAACCGTGGTACGTACAACGACACGGCGTGTTTACGACTAGGTCCACGTTTATGTTCATGAAGCTGTCTCCGTCCTTATCAACACTAAATTCGTAGTCTGGCCATCCCCAAATAAATTCGGCGATGTCATTCACCACGAGAAGGAATGACAGTATTGCAACGAAGAGCGTTATGAAACCACCACCTTGAGTGCGTGTTTTGTATGTCGAAGAAAGTTTTGGGAAAGCATCGAACTGACGCATAGACTCTGGTCCTAAGGATTCAAGCTGTTCCATGATAATTTGGATGAGGAACTAAAGTTCACAGACCTCCACGTCGACGCCAAAATTACTGTGTGACCGTGTAACGTCAGCGGCTGTATACTTCCGCGCTTCCGTACTTCCTGGGTATTCTTCTTTGTTAACGTGCCATCATGTCGTTCAAGAGAAAACGCTCCAGTTCTGTCGTAGATCTTACGGCCAATCTTTCTCCATTGTCTGCTCCATCGACGACACGGCCTCTTGATCGCGCGGATTCTCCAGTCTCATCTATGTCTTCTGGGAGCCGTCGTACGAAAAAAGCCAGACAAAGTGACCACATCGTAGACGTTGATGCCTTCCCGGATTCTATCCAACCAGTTGCTGGACCCTCCCGCCTTCCTCGCGAGGTTATAGATGTCGAAGAGGAAACCAATCCTTGGCGAGAAGATGATTGCCATGATGCTTATGATCAAGTTCAATTGGCAAATTTCATTAAGGCGAAGAGATCCAGTCACAGGAGAAACGCAGTGGCAGGACCGAGCAATCACAATGCGTCTACTGATCTTTCATCACATCCGTCTCGCATTGCCTCCTCCCCACCACCACCTTCCAACCTTCTTTCTACCCATACTTGTCCAATTTGTTTCTCGGCAGTGACAAACGCATGCCTCACCCCATGCGGTCACGTTTTGTGTGGAGGATGTCTGTTCGCGGCCGTGAAGAGCGGAATTCAGCGTGCACTGGAAATGGCGATACCTGTAGGCGGCGACGGGACGGCCGCAAGGTATGTGATTAGAGCTGAAATTGGCGTGAATTACACCAACGCTGTGTATCATAGATGTCCTGTATGCCGAGCTGTGCTGAAAGATTGGGATGGGAGAGGCAGAGGCGTCATACCACTCAAGATTCGGACTATAATGGCATTATAGATATAATGAGGGTGGAGTGGCAGAATTAGAAGGTCTGGACAATTGTTTCCACCTTGGAACCCTAGGTTAGGATTTGTTTCAACACAGATGTTGGCAGTATAGAGTTTGTTTGGCAAGAGAAATACGTCAGCAATTCACAATATTTTGCAACAACATCACTGAAAAATACTAGTACATATAAAATGCCTTGCTTGAAGTCCAGACGGCGCCGAAAGCTTGGCGCACTATGATGCTTTCAAACTCCTGACGTAGGCGCAAGCCTTTTTCGCTCCTTACGTGGAGGTTCTCTTTCGTTACCTTGGATTGCACGTCTCCGTCCCTAATAGTGTAAGGATGAGCAGTTCATCAGATGATTCCTCTCGCCACGAGGGGGGGTTATTGTACTTGACGGACACTGGGTACTTCGCACTGGTCGATCACGAGCCAGGGAACAGGGTGCCACACAGAAGCAAGAATAATCCAGATGGACTCTTTCTGGAACGCTTGGAAAGTTTCATAGAGGGTCAGCAAAAGGAGATGGAATCATTTGCGAACCGTGAACAACGCCCACTTGATGAAGTATGATCATGCCATAGCATTTGAATGTCATTCTTGCTAATAAATGATAAGATACGAAAACTTGTTGCCATTCCGCACGCAAGATACATATTCTCCCTGGATCCAAGGCTTCCGCAACCCGACGAAAGTGCTCAAGGTGATTCGTACGACTTGTCCCTACGCTCGTATTCTTATAGTTTTGAAGTAGACAACACCAAGAATATTCCTTCTATGCGGGGAATTTTATCTCGATTAAGCAATACACTTCAAATGCTTCACGACGCTGCAGGACTCGATTCTCTCCTTCTGGTTGTATCTCCTTATCCAACGCCTTCTCCCACCTCTTCTTCAACCCCTGTTAATGCCGACTCTGGAAACTATTGTCTCCCCTCCATATCATCTGAATCTTACGAAGCAAGTTGGATAGGTGGTACAGATCTTGGGAAAGAGTTTTGGATGAGCTTGAAAGGTGGCGGATTGAATGGCGCCAGAGCATTTCGTGTCAAATGCCGAATGCGGCGCGACGCTGAAGATGGCTCTCCAGACATGGACCCCTCGATCGCAGCGACTTTGAACAGTTCACATTCAACATTCATCCAAACCTCTACTTCGGACAGGCTCCGAAAGACCGGGATGAAGAGTGGCGATGTGAAGACCGAATTGAATGCGGCTGTAAGGCACGCCCTGAGGTACGATAAACTCCTTCCTTTTTGAAAAACTTCCAGAAAGGCAGACTCATAACGAACTACTCCTGTTGTTAGATCAGCCAGTGGCAACCCTTCGGCAGAGATGCGCTGGACAAAACCTGCTTCTCTGGAAGAAACATATAATGTTCGGTTGGTTGGTTGGCCACCCGGCGTTAACATGCGTAATCCGTCAAATAACAACCTTAAAGAGAATCGTCTATTATTAGACCTTGTACGGAGCGGGAAGATAAAGTTTGTTCAGAAGGGGAGCTCGGATTGGGGTACTTTGCCTGTCACAATTCAGCAGGTGAATCCTGCTTTAACTAAAGAGACCAACCCTCAGAATGATTGTTCTATCGCGCCTTCGACTGATTTATTAAAGTCTCCCGCATTTCCAATCGAACCTGAAGCGACAGCCCAGCGATCCTTGCAAACCTCGTCCCATACCCACACTACCACCCCTTCCTTTCCAGCCTCGTTGCACACACCAGGATTAGCTACAGCTGTTAGCGGTGTCGCGACTTCCATTCGCGAGGTTCCTCATCAGTCAAGTACTGGTACATTTGCTCCAGGTAGTATAGCACCGAAAAGGCAAGCTCAAGACCATACTCCGGAGAGAGAGACGCAAACAGAGCGAGGAGCGAAACGAGCAAAGCCCGATTCTGCAGCTGGAACAGCATAAACGATTTCAAACGCTCGATTCAGCAGGAGTGCATGGATGTCTAGGTGAACCGACTAATTGAAGCCTTCAGAAGATGGCGTTCTTTATGGGCCCCGATTAAGAGAGGATAGCGCAGCATCATAATCCAATGCCGTGAGATTTGGGCGATGACGTTTTTATGTCAACCTGCTGCTCGTATCTCCATGATTATGGGAGGGATCAAGGGATTTCTGAGGGAGAGAAGGGACACATTGACATGCTGAAGTTACTTAGAAGGTTTAAGCCGCTAAACTCCAATGGTCGTGTTTGATTTTTCGTTAAGAACCAAGGTGCTCCACACTGCTACATCACTTTTTCAAGAAGCCTCCCAACCATGTGTTTTTCAGGTTTTCTGAAGAAACACCTATTATATGACTTCTCTGGTGTTTATTTCTATCTTTTGGAAGAGTGTGCAGCTGGTTGAATCTAGCGCGTGCCCATAGAACAACGGAGCAGATATCCACCAACTTGAATCGCTTATCTGGCTGTATCAAATTGAGGTTGGATTGTCTCAACTCTGCAATACATAGTAAAAAAAAATACATCTATACCTCGATTGTAACTATTCTGGGGGTAACGCGCGTCGTGATTAGCCTGTGAGGGGTCTCTGTAGAACATCATGATTTTTGACCTTCTTGCAAGTTCGCGTCGTTTCCGTGCTCTCGCGCTGACGCGTCGCGTGGCATGACGATCTGTAACGGAATCTCACAGTAGAAAAGGCTCTGACTCTTGGATCAAAGCCTTCTTGCCATCGAACATAGGATATGTCTCTTGTCGAATCTTTCACTCATTTGAAAGGACGCCCTAAAGAACACGAAGCGCTACCACTTCTCCAACGCATCGCAAGCCTCGTGAAACCCATTATGCGAAATCATGGTTGGAAACTACCTGTCCTGGCCGAGTTCTTTCCAGAGAACGAAAGTTTGGTGGGTTCGTATATAATCATGTTCAAGATTACTCTCTGTTACTTGTTTTCTCCAAACAGGCTTGAGTATGTACCACTCTTGTCCTGCTATTACTATTTTTCATTATTGTTGTTCCACCCAGATGTTAATGGGGGGCAGAAAATCCTCCTTCGTCTTCGGCCACCCTGGGCACCAGGAACCTTCTATGACGAGGAACAGCTGGTCCTTGTTATGCTCCATGAGGTACTTTACATGGCGTTCTCATTCCAATTGGGTACTCTTCTGATAGTGTATTCCAGCTCACTCACAACGTTCACGGACCCCACGATTCCAAGTTTTATGCCCTTCTATCAAAGCTGGAGCAAGAATATGAAGATCTAAAACGTTCAGGCTATTCCGGTGAAGGCTTCCACTCGGTGGGCGCAAGGCTCGGCGTTGGCGTAAGTCACGACTTGCCTCCCCATCTCGCAAGAATCAAGGCGCTCGAAGCCGCAGAAAGGAGACGAAAGACGGCTTCCGTGATGACTGGTGGTGGAAGGCTTGGCGGGGGCTCAACTGGGCGAAACAAGTCGCCGAGAGAACTGGCAGCAGAGGTAAATGTTTGGTCAAACTGCGAGTTGGGCTCCTCACTCAAGGTCGACTGTGATGCAGGCTGCAGAGAGAAGGGCAAGAGATGAGAAATCCTGTGGCTCGAGTCATGGGGTCAATGCAGAGATGGAAGCACAGCGGGCGATTCAAGAAAGCGTGGTTCACATAATCGACGTTGATCTATTGCCCGGTGCCTCAAGTGATAATCGCGAGTCGTCATCAGAAATTACTGTCCTTGATGGTCCATCTCGATTGACGGGAAAGCATCACAACATCGCGCCGAGACCACCCACTTCGTCAGAGCAGCCGAAGCGCTCATCTGTTCAATCACAGTCAAGATCTAAGCCTCCCGTCCAAGCTTCTAGTGGCGAGTGGCCCTGCCCTATGTGCACACTCCTCAACCCTATGCTTGCGCTGCAGTGCTCCGCGTGCTATTCTTCACGGCCACAGGATCCTGCCGCCGGATGGATTTGCATGTCATGTGGTGAGCAAGACATCCCACATGACTTCTGGTCCTGTCGATTTTGCGGTCAGGTAAAGATAGAGAGCTAGGGGGATCCGTCCTGTCCCGATACACTTAAATTAATGTGATCCGGTGAACGTGCCTGTTGTTCAATAATAATGTAGACAGTTATCATCATTCCATCTCTACATCACCGTCATCATCGACCCATGGGTCATCGTCTCCATCGGCCTCACCTATTGCTTCCTCTTCGGGACTGGCCTCCACACCTGCTGCAGCCAGTTCAGCGATAATCTCTTGCGCATGTTGTAAGATCTGCTCATCGGGGTGTTCCTGTGCTGCGTGCAACTTTGTCGACTCAGATATGATCTGCATCGTGCCGATTTGAAATGAGAAGCTACTCACCATCTGACAAGTCTCTAAACAATCACGAGCATCCCGTGCAAGTTCCTCCCATGTTAATCCCCCAACATTGGCCTTAGTCTCGCGTGCCTGCTCAGCCATGAGGAAGAAACACCAGCCCTCAAGATACCATCCTTCAACTTCCTCATCATCTGTTGCGATTATACCCGCCAGAATTGTAAGCGCATGTGTATAAAGAGATAGCTCCAAAAACAACCGTGTCAAAGACAAACGGACAGGGAGCGGGGGTATCATAGGTGAGTCTGGAGGAAAACTAAGCATCAACGTACTACTATGGGACGAAACCAAAGAGCAGACATACCAAAGTCGAGATCCTTCCACCGTTCCCATGCGCGTTCGGCCAATTGCTGGGCTTCATCAGGCCGTTTTTGTGACATACGCACAGAGGCGAGAGTCTGCAGAGCTTCGCAGCTGTTAGGATCTGTTTGGAGGGCCAGTGTTGCTAGATTGTTACACGTAGTCTCTGCTTCATCCTCAAAGCTGAAAATTTAAACAAATCTTAAGCTGTAGCGTTTGTGGCCGAGATTTAAGGGACCTAACCAGAGATCGGACATCCATATTTCTACCATGGCAACTAAAGCACTAACGGCCTTCGCTCTGCCTTCATCTTCTACGTTGGTGTGTCCATCCCCTGGTGCACGTTCCTTACCTTTAAGCTGCGGCAACAAGACATCTATCGCAGCCTGGTAATGGCTAAGGGCTTCACGTGGATCATCGTTTAATTGGGCAAGATTAAGATGCGCAGAAGATGATGGAGAAGTTGGTGCGTAAGGCGAAGGTGGAAGGAGCGATCTAAAGGTCTGCGGGACATTCAGTATACTGTTCCTATGACTAGAGCTGAGAGCAGTACCTGCTTCGCTGCGTCAAGCTCTCCCAGCTCCAACTGTACCTCACCGAAAAGTTCCCTGGCACTGACGTGGCTAGGTTCTTGGTCGAGCACTCGAACCAAAAATTTGTGGGCAAGGTCGTAGTTGCACTGCGTGGCCAAAATTTGAGCCTTTTCGAACAATGATGCGGTAGAGGGTGGTGGCTTTATTTCCACAGACGATGATTCTAGCTTCGCTATCGATGCTCTTGATTTTTTTTTGGTTTTTGTTCGGCCCATAGAAGAGCAGCCAATGGCTTATGTAACGTCACAGAGTGGTATAACAACAATTGCAACAAGATATTTATTGGTGTTCAGGCTACAGCACGACGTGTGATGCTCGGAATATTTCTCTAAATTGGACGCATGATTGTCTTATAGACTGGCCGCCATTGGTACACTGGCCATCAGTTCCAGATAACATTTCGCTCACTGGTCGACTTAGTCATGGTCCAGATATCCAGAACGGGAGGTTGGGAAGTAGAGACCAAACAGATTAAAAAGCTCAAAAGAAAAATGTCTATGGGGCTGCTGGGAAAAGGCTGGAACTGAAACTGTTGTTGCATCAACTTATTCAACTCAGGAAGGTAGCTCGTTATAAAAGGAAAATTAAATACAGTTGAGTTGCTAGCCAAAGACGGCGTTGTCCCACTCCCGCACTGCACCATTCTTTGCGTATTCAATCTCCATAATCCCCTTCCCGGAACTCAGCAGAAAGCAGGTGAAAGGAGTCCGGAATCTCTTAAGGTGGGCTAAGCCATGACGGTAATGGGACGTCACCCTCGCCTCTCTTACTTTGAGACAAATTTCGGTCTCCGCAACTTCACTTTACTTGACCAACAACGATGTTCTCCTCAATATTTTCGTGAGTCCTACAGATGTCTCCATGTATCATACCCGCCATTAGTGCGTGACGTAGAGTTTCAAGTCCAGCACCAGGCGCACCCACCTTCCACCCTGTGACGTCGTCATTTCCTCCCAACGAAGTCTTCGGCGAATTGGAACCCAAAGATACAGAGTGGATATGCTCCGGAGCCTTGGGAGGCTTTGTGACCGAAACTCAGACATGGTACAACATCCTTGAGGATGGCACATTCGTTATGTGCCAAGTCATCCATTCATCGATTGGGTACCTTCCCCTATTCATTCTCTTCGTTTAGCCTGGGGGTTTGATGCGAACTCGCCTCTAGGGTCTGGTATCCAACCATCCAGTTTACTTGTAAATTTTATAATCCCAACACCAAGGAGAAGGTGTGGCATTCTGTCAATGTGTCCAATTTCGTCACCCCACCAGGGCCCTCAGGCGGTGTCACATATGACAAGCGATCATCGCGGGCGGACGAGTTTACTATCATTCACAAGTCTGGAAATATGCCAGATGGCGCTGCAGAGTCTTATACGATTAATGCCAACCCCTCGAAAGATATTCAAATCGCACTCGTCATATCGCGTCCCGCTTCTGTGCCCGGGTTCAAATTGGGCAAGGGTCCTAAGGGAGGGTTTTCAAACTTCGGCCTTGATCCAGAAAAAAGAGATGGTTATGTTGTGCACCGGTTCTGGCCACGAACTGTTGCATCCGGACACATCGTCCATAAAGGCAAGGCAATCACTGCACGTGGCCCCGGGATGTTTGTCCACGCTATACAGGGCATGCGCCCTAATCTCGTAGCTTCGCGATGGAATTTTGCCAATTTTCAAAGTGACGAGTACGGAGGTGTCTCAGCTATTCAGATGGAATTTACGACGCCGGATCAATACGGTCGTAACGGGTCCGGCTCAGGCGGCGTTAAGGTGAACATTGGCTCTTTGGTTATTAGAGGGAAGTTAGTCGCCGTGACTGGCGAGACTGTGTGGCCAGATGAGCCTCTGTCCGAGCATGCATTTATGAAGTCACGTGCGACCCATTTTGATACTCAAGTGGACCTCGACACCAAATACAGTCCCCCAAGTCGGCTCACGTTCGAATGGGTGGGTCCGAGTGTAGCCACAAACATTCAGGGCACCATATCGGCCAAACTGGACGTTGATGTAGGAGCCCCACAGTCGCCTAAAGGCCTCGTAGAGAAGGTGGATGTGCTCGCGGAAATTCCGAAGGTGATCAAAGCGGTCGTGAACTACGTTGCAGGAACCAAGCCATACATTTACCAGGTGAGTCATTTTCTACTCCACGCTCTGATGGAGGTTAATGGATGCTTTTTAGTGGTTGAATCCTGCCACATTAGTTGTAACTTGTCCAACCTCCCTTGTCTCTGGAGCTGACAGCAACGAACCCACAACAGTCTCTGTTCGAGGCAGTCTCTTCAATGAAGCCACCTTTATTTCGTAGCTTCGCCTAAGAAAGTATATTACCTGAATCACTGCACCTAGTACTACATCCTCCCCTCGTGTTGGATTATCTGGGGATAATGGCACGGCTTTTGCCAGGCACTTGACTTTCGACTGACTTTGAAATTGCAACATAAACGCCAAATATATATATTCTTTCTGCAAGAGCGCCATGATCATGCGCGATGCTGCGTATACTCAGTAACAATGTGTTTCGTCTCTCTTCGTATCCTCTTGCAGTTCGGACCTTCCAACCATACACTGTTAATGTTTTGCCTGGCTTGTCTCGTCGTTTTCTACACACCACACATAGCGCCGCCAGTTCACAGTCATCACGATTGTCAAGAAGTCACACAGTTTCAAAGGATATTATCGTATTATCCCGCAACTTCCATGCGACTAGGCGCAATGAGAGCTTACCCATCTTCCTGGTGGCCTTGAAGGTGAGTAAACTTGAAACATCACAACCCCTTTTCTGAGCTAATGATGGTTGTAGTCTTCCCTCGTTGTCACAGCTTTGCAAACCGTTATTCGCGTCGCACTTACGCTAGTTCCGATGGCCTTGGTTCGTAACCATATAGGGAATAAGTGGCTACGCAAATTAGATCGCAATCCCAACAAGTTTCCGGACTGGGAAGCAAAGCGTCCGTCCCTGGTCAGGAAAAACAAGATCAATAATCTCGTTGTGAAAGTACTCCTGTTGATTCCAGCAGGTCTTATATCATTAGTTGTACTCGCGAGTCTGGAGAGAACGCCCCTGACAGGAAGGTGGGCTACTTCTAGTCTTACTGAATGACCGATGCTTATTGTTATGTTCTCTGTCATAGATGGAGACTCATAGTTTTATCTCCTGACGAGGAGGAGAGCATAGCCCATGATTTAGCTGGACCTGGGTGGTATAAAGCAGTGAATGAGGTCCTTACGACACCTCGTGGCCCCCCAAAGACAATCCCTCCCACAGACTGGCGTCACATATGGGTTGAAAGAACGCTTCGACGCTTAGAAAGCGCTGTCCCCGCCTTGCAGGACAGGAATCTCCTACATGATTCATGGTTCCAGAGGGATGCAAAAGATCCTCCGCTTCCTCCTCCTCCAGAATATCCTTTAATTCCCCGACCGCGTGCTTCACAACGCCTGCATTACCTTGAATCCCCGAGCACAGAAGAGGAGCACCGAAATTTCCACGCTACAAATGATGGCCCACCACACTCCATCTTGGGACCACCTTACTCTGTCCTGGTAACTGACGAACCGGACCAATCCAACGCGTTCTCATATGGCTTCGGACCTAACGGCAGCGGTGGTGTGGTCATATTTTCTGGCTTTCTCGATGAAATCCTCCGGGCCACTAAACCTCCAGAAACCCGACCAAAGTCCTCCTCATTATTCTCATTTCTCAGCCGCAGTCTCTTCTCTTCCTCACCCTCGGCCCCGCCAGTTCCTACTCCAGAACAAGACGTACAGCTCGCTATCCTCGTGGCACACGAGTTGGCACATCTCTTACTATCACACCATCTTGAGACGCTCTCTTCTGCGAGCATATGGTTGCCAAGTTTGACGTCCATTATCACAGACCTATTTCGTGCATTGTTATTTCCTATCACTATGGTGGGTGGACCATTCTTAAACGACGCCCTTGAGCAAGTCGGAGAGGTTGGAAAACGAGAAGTCACAACGAAATGCGACTCATGCTCGAGCCACCGGATGGAGATCGAGGCAGATGTAGTGTCTATGAGGTGTGGAAGCAGCTTAGTGCTTTGAACCACATACTTACGCTGTTATAGGTTGTTGGCCTTAGCAGGATGGGACGCACGAGCGGCTGTCGACTTTTGGGAGTCTCGTATAAATACCCCTCTGACTCCGGAAATGCACCAGCAGGCGATTCAAACACAACTACCTGGCGTTCTACCTGGTGCGCTCTGGGTGTCTCAAGACGGAGGCGTACATAGTTCCAGTCATCCGGTGGATAACGTCCGTGTAAAGAAACTAAAAGAGGAGCTGGAGAGGTGGGAAGTAGAGAGGCAACGGGTTCTCCGGAGAAAAGTATCGCAGTCGTGAAGATTGTGTAAGTCAATTTCAACTTCTTTCTCACACCTTGGCTGACCAGGCTTTATTCATCACTCCAGAGAACATCACTGGAGAGTGCAGCGTTTCCAGTCTTCACCATAGCCCTTAAGACAGCTTGTTTCAACTGTGTACTATTACTACCCGTTTGTTCTCATCGCATCTCGCTCCCTACTTACTGTCGTTTCTAGAAGTTGGCTATCTAATTTCTATACCTTTGTACTGGAAAATGTAACTTTTCTCCCGAAGTGGTTTATCGGTCACGTGATAAGAATAAGCTTATAAATGTCATTGCACTCGCGCTTTCGACTAGTTAAGATGTCTACTGCGTCCTCAAAGCTGCCGCTGCAATGCCTTCCTTTACCCCCCGTTTCTCACACCTTGACACGCAACCTCACCCCAGACCCGTTGACGCCCGATCCAGCCATCTTCCATGAGAGTGTGCTACGCACAAGACCCAGCGTTCAGCGCCGAGCGCGTCTACTCGATGAAGCAGCTCACTACTCTCACGTTTCACCGCTGCCCCTAGCATTTCCATATCACATTGAAGTGGATGAGGACAGTGACCGAAACAAGACCATAGAAAACTGGCTTTCTCGTAAGGAAGCCTTAACTGAAGTCAATATAGGACCCTCTAGCTTGAAGGCTTACAGCTCAGACCAACGAATCAAAGATTGTCATCTTATAGGGATCGTGCCTCGAGGCTTGAAAGACTGCTTCCCAGCTTTGGACGTAGGCGATGCGTTTGAGCATATAGGTGTACCTTCTCTCACTCCGAATGCCGGAGAGACTGCCCACACACCCTTGGCCAATGAGGACCCATCAGCAGAGAAGGACGATGTTTCCTCAAACATTAATAGTCCAGCCCATACTCGTCAAATCTTAACGGAAATTCTAGGCGGCCATACTGTTCTCCTTGATCCGTCGCAAGAGACAGGGTATGCACCATGGTCACTCCGATACAGCGGCCACCAGTTTGGTTCATGGGCAGGACAATTAGGAGATGGCAGAGCCATCTCCATTTGTTAGTTGATCCTTCCGTCATGAGAAATGGCATGGAAGAGCTCATATGCTGCTTTTCAAGTGGAGTCACCACATCCGGATGATCCGAACTTAGTATATGAGCTTCAGTTGAAAGGTGCTGGACGGACTCCGTTCAGTCGTACCGCTGATGGGTTGGCAGTATTGCGTTCTTCCATACGCGAATATTTGGGCGCCGAAGGTAAGCGAAGTATGTAACATGTATCCAGTTTCACACATTCCCGCTACTTGTAGCGATGAACGCACTTGGTATCTCCACCACACGTTCTCTAGCTATGGTGCTATATCCGTCACTCCCAGTCCAGCGTGAAAACCCCACCCCAGAAAAGGCAGCTATCGTGACACGCGTTGCACCGTCATTTATCAGAATTGGTAACTTCGAGAGCCTGAGCCCTCCCGTCAATGTGTATGCCTTTAGTTTCACTGGCCAGCAGGTCCCGATCTCATCTATGCGTTCATATATGACACCTTTTCGCTGATAGGCCATTCATCCTCTAGAGTGCACACTGGAATGCTCTTCGTGTTCTGGGTGAATGGGTCTCCCGAAGGGTTCTACAGCTCAATCTTGGACCCGGTAAAGACGAAAACCCACCTGCATGGGGAAAAGAGCTTGTCTTGGAGTGCGCGAGACGAAATGCTCGTACAGTTGCCCAATGGCAAGTCTATGGCTTCATGGTACGTCATGCTTGATTTTACGCGATATAACTGAGAGGCGTCACATCATAGCACGGTGTCATCAACACTGACAGTAAGCTGGCCAGCCTCGCCTCTTTTCAGGCTGACATGACTGAGTCCAGACGTGTCGATTCTTGGTTTAACCATTGATTATGGTACATGATTCCACTTTCAACAGCCCGCAGTTGTTGATACCGATCAGGACCATACGCATTCATGGATGTCTATGAAGAAAACCATATCTGCAATCATACTGATGCGGAGGGACGCTATTCGTATAAAGTGTGTCTGTTTTCATTGTGTGTAAACTCATCTAATACTAGTTTTCGTTAGTATCAACCTACTATGATGTCAGTTCAGTTTTCATCTAGATATCATCACCTTGAATATTTTTCCATTCGTAGAATCTATGCTCTGCGTGCACTCCTCACATCACTTTCTCCACTCATTGGCGCAGAACTCGAACTCGGGCATGCCGTTCCAGTTGGGTGGGCAGATGAAGCCTCGAAGGATAAGCTCGATGACTGGAGAGAGGACGGCATGGAGCTAAAACAAGAGATGGAAGAGACACTAATGGATACATTCAATGCCGTATATTGGCCTCTGATGCGAAAGGTTAGTGTTGGTGATAT
>QMFG01017629.1:0-34177 GCA_003314545.1 Ramaria sp. MG151
ATTCCTGTGGTGCTTGAAATGGGCCAGCAAGGTGTACAATCAAACCATTTGGTGTTACAATGCCCTGGAACTTCATGCCATGGAGTTTCTTATATCCAGTATAAGCTAGCTCCTGGAATTCCATGGGCTTACAGGTTCGTCAAATAGTGCAGTCAATGAATCCAAAAACAATACGTGTGGGTGCACCAAAATGATAGAGTGAGTCTGCATAGGTTTTGAGGTTGTCTGGACTGAGGACCCCTTTGTAATCCCAATCCAAAAGATGTCCCTATCGTGCATTGATGAAGTATGAGATCTCATTGGTAATCTCTGAGATTGGAGATTGGGATTGGTGGTATTTAGTAGAGAGTGACCAGACATCCTCAGGGCTCCGAAGTTGTGCACAAAGCAGAGAGAGGGATTCAAGGGAGGATGCCCTGTTGCCAGATTTGGTGATGAGAGGGTCTGGAAGATCCAATACGATGCTCAAAGCACATAACTAATAAGAAATAAAATAGAATTTTTATTTATTTGTTTTGTATTTTGTTTATTTGTTATTTGATTTTCTTCAAGTTTCTTTGAGGTGAGCTTTAAGCGCCTGTCAGATAATCTAGGCAAAAAATGTATTCTAGCGTGGGGGATGCGCTGATGCGGGAGCAAAGTGTCAGTGCCTAAAGTTTGTGTACAGTGATGTGGACTTGTAGATAGAGAGATAGCGCAAACTTAACAGTTTTGAGATAAATGTTGGGTCCAATGTATCACTTGAATTGAAAGCAAATGGCCGTGACGATTTGCTAACAGTGCAAGTGTTGTAGAGATATCAAGCAAGAGATGGAGAATATATCAGACTTGTGGAGATTTTACTGCCTTAGATTCTGACCAGAATTACAGGCATATTTAAGGGAAAAGGTAGCTAGTGATTGTCCATTGTGTTTCCAAGAAAAATAATGGGGCGATGGAGCGATTCTGGGCTTGCGGTCTACATGAGGGGTAAAATGCACAAAAATGTACTAAGAGCTGTCCAAAGCATCTGAAACCGATCTGGATGCTATGGGAATTATAGATCATGCAATTAACAAACATATCTAACTGAAAGAACAAGAAAAAACATGAGGAAAAATTCTGAAACTCCATTTCAAAGCACCGGGTGCTTGTTTAAATGAAATAGAAGCGATCGGCTTCGTTCAGGGATCAGTGATGTAGGGGTGAGTTGAAATAGAAGTTATATTGTCATATGTGTGTTTGGAAGTGTTTCAGAGCCATGTGGCACTCGATCGGTGGCTATTCGAGCCCGTTTGTGTCCAAAGCGCATATATGCGCACGTTCATCCTTGCATGGCCTTGGGGATTGTTGGCTGAGTGATTCTAAAAATATAAACAAAGTATACTCTAAAGCCTGAGGCTTTGAATTGACATCAGTAGCATTTTTTTGTGTTGTTTTTGTGTTTTATTCTAGATGGCACCTCTGATGCATCAGTAGATTATGTAATGCAATGTTCATGTGATAGGTAGATAAATAATAACAATAACTCCTTGTAAGAAAAGCTATCTAAAGTTAGCCAGCTGATTACCATCATCTGAAGGTAAGTGCTTACCGGAACCTCCAGATACACTCTGCTTCACTGATTCCTTCTAAATACTCATTTGTGATACGTTGTCCACCAACCTGAGGGTGTGAAGCCTGTTTTCGAAGGGTTGTCACAATGGCAAGAGATTCCAAACCACCAGAGGGGCTGATGGGTATTTGAGTATTATGGGAATTCAAGAGTAAGGGAATAAGAGTAGCCAGGATAATTTGTTTTTTGTGATGGTCCACAGGCATGACAGGCAGGACAAAACGAACTGTGGTTGTTGTCATGTGGTATTGTGGGAATAGTTATCTCTTAGCGTGTTTATCTTAAGAAATATCAAACAAAGCTGTGTATTGTCCATGATACAAGTGTCATCATTGGTGTACGACAGGTGTATCTTACGATCAACGGTTTGTAAAGACCACGGTAGCACCGGGTTTTGAAGGACCTGGGAATTCGGTCCAGTTGTTGGATCGAAGAAAAGAGCACCGATAATTCGTTGAACGAAGAATCGGATTGTTGTAAACAAGTGAATATAGTGGGAATATCGATGTATCAAAAGAATTTCGATAGATCCCAAGAAGATTGTAGACAAGAGACAAGTTCAAGGCAAACTACAGAATTATTTAGAATGAAGGGAATTGTGAACTGATTGTTCAATCAGATAGATATTTCTGTACTACATTGGTAGTACTTATACAAGTATGGAGCGCTAATGAATGACAAGTCCGAGTCTCACATGATAAACATCCTTACAAAAACTAAGGTAAGGTGTGAGTGGTCATGTTAGAATAGGGATCAGATGGATAGGGGAGTACAGAGTTAAAGAGGGGTAAAATGGAAATTATTTGAATGGATTCTATGTGTATTGGACAGGTGATTTGTGGAGTAGATTGTGGAGTACCATTACATAGGAGAAAAAGAATTGAAAACAAAATGAGACATAAACGACACCTGACTTCCGAAATCATATCTCTTATTTTTCTGCAGACCCATGACTGATCCTATGTCCATGTATCGCGGGGATAAGAAATACAATGTGACTTTGTTAGATCGTTACAAAGCATCATAGGTAATGATACAAGATCATCAATGATGTCCGTGGTGTCAGGTTGATTGTATAATCTGAGAGAAAATAATAAGCTGGCAAATAATAAATGACAATTTATATTTTAAGAAAGATAGAGAATTTTTTTATTGAACTCTAATTATTATGAGTAACTAATACTCTGATGAGTAGTCAGGAATTATTTTTTTTGTGGTGGTCCACGGGCATGACAAGCAGGACAAAGCAAGTGGTGGTTGTCATGGCATATCATGGGAATAGCTATCTCTTAGTGTGCTTATATTATAAGAAAGGTAATAAATTTTATCGGACTCTAATAATTATGAGTAACTAATACACTCTATTTCATCCCTCTCCTAATATCTATTAGTCATTTTGAAGAAAATGTGCTTCATGCTTATGTAAGGGGTACCCGTTCCTGGTGACCTCTAATAAGAAATATAATGGGAATTTTTATATATTTTATTTGAATTTTATTTTATTTGTTTTTGAGGTTTTCTTCAAGCTTGCTTGAGGCGGTCTTTAAGCACCTAAAAGATAATCTAAGCAGGATATGAATTCTAGCGCAGGGGACGTGCTGATGTGGGAGCAAAATGTCAGTGCCTAAAGTTCACGCACAGAGACGTGGACTTGTAGATAGGTAGATAGCACAAACTTAACAGTTTTGAGATAAATGCTAGATCTGAAATATCACTTGAAATGATGACGAATGGCCGGTGACAATTCGTTAACAAAGCAAGGGTTGTGGAGATATCAAGCAAAGAGATAGAGACTATGTCAAAGATGTGGAGGTTATACTGCCTTAGATTTTGAGGAGAATTACAAGCGTACTTATAGGAAGAGCTAGCTAATAATTGTCCTTTGTGTTTCCAAGAAGAATAGTGGGGCGATGGAGCGATTCTGGGGTTGCAGTCTACATGAGGGGAGGAATGCACAAAAAATGTACTAAAAACATATTCAAGACATCTGAAACCGATCCTGGTGTGGTAGGAATTGTAGATCATGTGTTTAACTACTATATCCAGTCAAAAGAACAAGAGAAAGATCAAAGAAAAAATCTGAAACTCCATTTTGAAGCTCCGGGCACTTGTTTAAATGAAATCAAAGCAATCAGCTTCATTCAGGGATTGGTGACGATAGGGGTGGTTGGAAATAGAAGTTGGAGAGTTGTATGAGTTATTGGAAGTGTTTCAGAGCCATGCGGGGCTCGATCGGTGGCTATTGGAGCCTGTTTGTGTCCAAAGCACATATATGCGCACGTTCGTCCCTGCATAGCCTCAGGGATCGTTCGCCAAATAACCCTGAAGATGTAAACAGAATATACTCTAAAGCCTAAAGGCTTTGAGTTGACATTAATAGTGTTTTTGTGCTGTTTTTGTATTTTTATTCTAGGCGGCACCTCTGATGCATCAGTAGATTACGTAATGTAATGTTCGCGCGGTAGATAGATAAATAATAACACACCCCTTCAAGCTCGTCTGATACTGAGCAAATCCAATAAATGATGGTGTTTCCTTGGTGATAATGGTTTTGTGAGGATATCAGTGAGATTGAGCTCTGATGGGATGAATAATAGGTTGATCTTGCCGGCGTTGACCTGATCACATGTGTAGTGGTAGTGGGTGTCAATGTGCTTGGTTCTAGAGGTGGTGGCATCATTCTCTGTGTGTGCAATGAAAGATTGGTTGTAAGTAAAGAGTAAAACTGGGGAGAAATTGAGCTTGAGGTCTTTTCCAAGTCTTGTGAGCCATATCCCCTCTGTTGATGCTACTGAGCCTGCTACAAGCTCTGCTTCCATTGATGATCGGGTGACAAGTCCTTGCTTCTTTGATGCCCATGAAATGGGCGAGCCGTTGAAGGTATAGATCCATCCTGATGTTGATTTGCAATCATTTATGTCCCTGGCATAGTCGGCATCTGTAAAACCTGCTAGGAGGTTGTCCTGGCCTTGAAACTTCCTTCCTTCTCTGTGGTAGGTTATCCCATAGTCCTTGGTGTGCTGTAGGTAGTGTACTATGCATTTAGCAGCTCCACATGTGTCCTATCCCTTCGCTGGATTCTGGTTCCTCCCTTCTTCCATCTTTTCACTTTCCACCATATTCTCTTACACTCAGGATATAGTTGTCAGCCCCGTTTAAGGGCTCAATGAATGTAAGCCTTAGTTTTGTCACCCCATTTCCTTATCCATTGCTCCCCACCCCAATTCCAATAATCATTCCACAGCATTCTCTATGCTACTATAGCACAGCACTTGTAGTTCAATTAGAAAAATAAATTTTAGAACTCGTTGACTCAAAGGTCGCCTGTCTCTCATTTGTGGATCGCTCTCATCGTTGTCTATCGATTCGGGCCACCGTCGACTGTCGACTGCACACCCACGAGTCGCCGAGACCGAGCGCCCCATCCAATCAATATAGCCCACATTTCAATTCCGGTACGAATCATGGTGTGGACAAAGCCAGCGGTGGAACACACCGCGGAGTTGGAAAAACATGCGAGCTAGGTTTACACGTAATGTGTCGAAGACAAGACATTGAAAACTTATTTCGCATTGAACCTCAATTTTTCACCTGTGATGCGCGAGAGCGCACAGGGACTCATAATTCCAACCACTTCTCGAGGGAATTATCTGTACTTACCGCACAAAAACAAAATGAATAAGTCTTGTCATTCGACTGTTACTGGCATACAGGATTCTCGAGACTACGATGAACGCGGAAATGCGCTGCGTGCATATAGGGATATCAGTCACCATTCGAATAAATGGATTCCGTAATATCAGGGCTTATACGGGTCAATGATTGTAACATGATTTCTATGTATGCAAGTACTGTATATGTAAACTGACGTTAACAGAGCAAACACGACTCATCTCCCTTAGCACGATATTCAAGGACTCCCTCCCCGGAGGATTTTATGAGAGCCCGATCGATGGTAATTCAAATTTCTGCGTATTCGATTGAGGGAACGGAATGTGGGTCAAAATCCCAGTAACTGAAAACAGAAGCTGGATATTCACAGAGTGAGCTTTCATAAAATCTTTCGGCGTAACCACAATCTAAAATCTTTGATTATGCTGGATAAATAGCGAAAACCATTACAGCAACAAAAGGGCTGGTATAAATAGAAATAGGACAGAGTAGGGTTATTAGGTATATGCATGGGTTTCCGTGGCAGATGCAGGTCGACAAAGTGGCCTGAACAGCGGTCGCTGTGATCAACGTTGTGTGGTTCCAGATCCTACAGCGATGTTAATCCATATCTGAGGAAGTAAATTACTCACCTGACGCAGCCGGCGCAGTCAACTTTGTATCGTCAACATCTCCAAGGGCCCAAGGAAATTCCCGTAGCTCGATCCCATCCTCTGCAGTTGGCCGGGGCGTTTCCAGATCCTCCGCCTGATCCTCCGATATCCCAGTCCTAAGAGACTGGGTCAAGTACCAGTCCCCAAACTCATTCACCACGGCGTTGTGGACCCTTTGCGCTGCCGCTCGAAAGCTATTGACGGGAGAAGAAGGGATAGTCGAGCTCCCCTGAGGATGTCGGTTCCTTTCTTGCAGAGCCAGGTGAAAGCGGCAGACAATGATTACAGACAGACTGTATGTGTGCAATTAGTTGAGTCATGCATATCATAGGACTAGGAGGGATATATGCACCAGTTCTGAAGTGAGCCTATAATTCCTTGAAGGCTTGGCTATTCTCATAAAAGAGACATGTATCAAAGTACTCATTTAGTCATGAATATATTACTCACTCTCAATACCTGGAACAAAAACAATGTTAAGTATGTTTGGGATCATTCATAAGTGGCAACACCTTGTCTGTGATTGTGTTGGTGAGAGTGAATGTAAGCACAAATCTGTAGTGCAGTCAGATGGATGAAATGGGATAAAGAAGTGAGATTCTCACCCATATCTAACAAGACCTGGTCTGTGCTTAAGTCACATGTAACTAGCCATAAGGACCAAGCACTCACCTTGCTCAATGAGCAGCCTAGCCAATGACTGCTTATTCCAAATTTCAAGCTCTTGCCAAAGTCTGAAGATTTGAATGGTGTGTGAAAGGGTCACCACAACAATAGCAGTGTCAAAGAGTATGGTGAATACCCCATTAAGAATTAATACTATGGTAAATTCTTTAGTGAAATGTCAAAGGGAAATGCAGAGTTCCTTACATCTTATGCTTGGTTAGAATAATTTGGAAAACAGGATGTGAAGACACTCACAGTGATTGTTGTGAATTGGGGGGGCTACAAGTGCTGATAATAGCTAGAAACTATAGTATGCTATGATTAATACATCATAGTTTTACTGAGGACTGGAATCAAACATACCACTGAAAGTATAATATCACCAAGGAGCAGAAATCCAAGAACTCCCAAGACTAGTTTACTACGAGTGGAGATTGCATAAGCTCTTGCTAGAAGGAGGCCTGCATGAGGTGATTGCATGAGTGTCATTAAATTGTAGAATATTAAAAGTTGGTACCTTGCACTCCTATTAAAGGCGCGATGAACATAGCCTCGAAAAGCTTTCCTAGGATATTACATGTCCTGCTCTGATGAGTCTCTCAAATTTACAGAAAATTGTAAAACCATACTAGGCATTCATTGCAGTGAGCATATATGTTATATACAAAAGTCATAAGACACACCTGAAGTGAAATAGGGAAGAAATATCCATATACATAGGTAACGAAGAAAACCTGAGTCCCGTAGCGAGCCAGGATGTAGAGAACGGTGCCCAGGTTAAATTTCCGTTGCCAAATTTGTTTTATCTCTCTTGGAAAGGTGAGGAGCGAGTCAAACGAAAACAGGGCTATTGTCAAATATGTGAAACCTTGTCATCATACATGGTCGTTACTGCTTACCGGTAGCAGCGATGAGGACAAAGTTTTGTGCCACGCTAGGTCGATGCGTGGTGAGGTCTTACAGGCTGCACAATGCCGATCACTTACTTATCTGCTTGCGCCTGGACGATAGATGCGGCGTCGGACTGGGATGACATTATAGAAGCGTGTCTTAGATGTTGGCGAGGGGGATGTAGCTAGAGTAGTGAGCTGAGGACCTGAGGTAGAGCAGCCCGGCGCGAACCATATATAAATCCAACTGGCCATGCGGGTTGGCACAAGAACATGTGCCTACAACATCATTGATCTGTGTCAAATATTCATTAAGCCATGTGATTAAAGATGTGCAAGAATACAGATCAGTCAAATAGGACACCAAGCCATCAGCCATGGCAAATTGCCTGAGTATGCAACTGAACATTTTTCATGTATACGAAAAACGGGACCTAGCGTGGATTCCTTGTCTAGTGAATCTGTTCCGGAGAAACCTATTATTGTATGGATCAGCAAGAACGCTATAAATGTGCATCAGGAAAACCTAGACCCGATGGCTACTAAGCTACGCAGGGAGAACAAGAAGAGAAAAGCATGTGCTGGAACTTCAAGCAAAGCGAGGTCCATGTGTACATGGATGTGCTCACCTCCGCAATTTCGAGGAGGGCGGAATGAGGTCGCATCTCAGGAAAATATGGGGCCGCACGAGATCTCAGTTTGTCTGCTCCGGCGCCGTCGTATCCTGTGTCAAAGGCACAGGGCCACTTTCTCCGTGATTCTGCATATGGTTGGTGTGCCAGCGTTGGCGTAAAGACCACTAGACACGATCTGAGTTGTGGACGGCGCGCGGCGCTATCACCGGGCCAGTTGATTCTCGTTTATCTGCCACAATATGTCGTAGCGTAGACAATGCTACTCACTTCATCCGAGTAGACCCCTTCATTGTCTCTTCAGCCATCTATGACTAAGCATATAAAAGTCGAGCTGCCGGCGGCGGAGCTTGGAACGCTTGGCACTGCAGCCAAAGGCCTGGGCTATGGCAAACATTCATGCAAAGGCCCTGTGCAAACTAAATTTGTAACTAACTTCAGTCCAGGCTCGTTGGGCCGAGTGGTGTGGCCTGGATATAGGGATGGGGCGCGGAAGGTCTACGTCAGAAGTAATCGGTCATCTTCAAATTGTTTCCTCATCGTTTCAGGTGTTACATCCATTAGCTACGCACATTGTTTAGCTTTTCATATTAACCAAAGTTAATGAGTGGACACAAGGGAGATCTCAGTTCCGTGCGCTCATGGCATCTTGCGTAAAAGGCACCACCCCTATTCCAGGGTGTCGTCATGTTATTTCCACATATTAACTTCGATACGCGATTAGCCATTTTGACACGTATGGGCATCTCAGACTCCTAACAAGAGCTGCGAGGAGGTTCGACTGATCACACTGAGCTCTGCTTGATTTATTTGCGCCCTCTCAATTGCTTTGCCAGAGGCGATCTGAGTTGGGACGACGACCAGCGCTATCACCAGCGCTAATGGGGGCATTGGAAAATTGCCGCGCAACTGAAGGAATCAGGCAAACATGTTTATGCAGATCCAAGGGTGTTGGGAAAGTGTGAGCGGCATTGTTTGCCGCATAACATTACTTACTGTTGCTTAGTAATAGTCATCTGTTTACAATGAGTAATCTCCCTTGCTCAAGCTAAACAGCCTTCTGTTGGAAATTGATATTTCCATATCTATGGATCTTTCCTTGGTGGTGTTGAAAATAATAAACTGGCTGGGAATTGAACCCAGGACCCCCAGTATTCTGGTTTGGTGCTTTAACCACTAAGCTACCAGTCCCATGGTCTCAAAGCAACCCGCTATGTTCGATATTCCCCAAGGTCAGGATTTTCCTTGTATATTCCAACACCTTCTAGCACACAGTCCCTGTTCAGCACCACCCAGAATCCCAACAAAGGGAACCAGATTATTGGAGAACACAGACTTCCTCAGCTGATTGTAGATTCTGTAATTATCACAACCAAAAATGTAAGCTTCATCCGCATTGGGGTGTGGATACCAGCTACTATATATCCAATGGCACGTGGACTGCACTTATTTTATCGCTGGATTCTGGTTCCTCTTGCTTCCTCCCATGTCAGTGGAATACAGAGGTAGCCATTTGAAACTACAACAAATGCAGGGCCTGGCGTTCAATTTGTGCAGGTTAATATTGCATGGCAATATATGGATTTCACTTTCCACCTTATTCATTTACACTCAGGATATACTTCTCAGCCCCATTCGGAACCTTGATCAATGTAAGCCTTAGTTTTATCCCTTTTCCCTATTCATCTATCCCCGCCCCAATTCCAATAATTGTTCCACAGCATTCTTTAAACTTGGAGTTCATAGAAAATAATTTTTTTGGACCCATTGGGTCAAAGGTCACCTGTGTCTCATTTTATTGCTCTCATGGTTCTCTCTATCGATTCAGGTCATTGTTGACTGTTGATTATCAAAGTTGAGTGCCTGATCCAATCAATATAACCCGCATTTCAATTCCGAGACCAATTTGTAGCTAGCATATCCCAGACAATCAGTCAGGGGCTCTTGAAACAAAATACAAAATACATACCTAAACAAAAATAGCTACAAAATCACTCTTTCACTTTAAACAAGCTCGGAATTTACTGAGTTATAGGAACCATGACCAGAGTTTGCAATGGACACACCCTGGCGTGTGATACTCTCATTTGTTATTATTATTTATCTTGCGAGCATCAGATTACATAATCACTCCGATGGATCAGCAGAGTCGCCTAGCAGAGAATAGAAAAAGAAAACAACTATAAAAACAACACCAACTTCAATTCAAGGCTTTCAGCCTTAGAACACTTTTGTTTATATTTTTAGATTCAACTGGCCAAAGAACCCCAAGCACAATCGAATGCAAACGAATGTATGCACATGTTCAGACACGAACGGGGTGATATAGCCATCAATTGGCAACCATGCAATTCCAAAACACTACCAAAAAATCAATATAGTGATCAGAAAACCATTTCTATACACCCCTATTGTTGCCAATCCATGACCAAAGCCCAAACACTTCCATTTCATTTAGGACAAGCACCTGAAGCTTCAAATGGAGTTTCAGAAATTTTCCTTTCATTTTTCTTGTTCTTTAACTCAAAACAAGTTGTACTTCACATGATTTGTAGTTCTGAAAGCACACAGATCGTTTTCAGATGCTTTAGACAGTAATTTGTTCCATATTTGTGCATTTCTCATCTCATATACATCCCAACCCCAGAACCACTCCATTGCACCTATATTTCTCATTCACCCACAAGAGACTCACCATAGCTACTGTTTTGTATAAATACACTTATAGTTCTTGCTATAATCTAAGGCAGTAAATCTCCACAAAGTCCCTCATATTCTGAATCTCTTGCTCCATATCTCTGCAAGTGCTTTACTGCTAGCAAATCATCACCAGCTATTTGCTTTCAATTCAAGGCATCTATTGTACTCAATACTTGCTTCAATTTCATTAAGTTGAGGCCCTATCTCTACCCTCAAAGCTCACATTACAGTATGTGATCTTTAAGTGCTGACAGTTTGCATCCACATCAGATCAGTGCATCCCCACATCTTAATTTATTCTTGCTTAGATTGCAAAACAAGCACTTATTGTGTGCGTTCAAGAAATTCAAATAAAACCTTGAACAAAACACAAACAAAATTCAAAATACATATAAAAATATTTCTATTACTTTTCTTATTATCATTGATGTCAAATAAATTCATATCTAAAGGGACGGGAAATCTAAAAACCATGCCAGTACCCGATTGGAATGTACTTATTGGACGACACAAACCTGGCTATCAACATCAATTGGAAAGAACTCCCTGCCCTCTTCCATCCCCACCCATCTCATCAACTAGACTAACACTTCAATGAATCTACCAGTTGTTGAAGTTGAGAAGATACATCCACAACTATGCATCCACCAACTGCACAGCCACAGACTCCACGGTCCACTTTTCTCTACAATATATATAGAGATACAAGTCCTTTGCATCACCTCAGTCTGTTCTATCTACAGATGACTGAGGTGAGACACTCTTGATCTTTCTTTCATGACTTGATACTTATATACATTATATGTAGACCACTATTTAGGTGATTATGAATATAGTCTGTTCTATCTACAGATGACTGAGACCGCTATTTAGCTTCCAGTACCAGTTGACTGTGCACTTATGCTCAAAGTTGCAAAGAGTTCTGCCATGTACAACCTATCATGTAATGCATGTATAGAATATGCCTATGAAAGGCTAGTGTGGATCATAATCAACATGGCTGAGGACAAGGTGGGATAAGCCAATTCCTTTGTGACAGGATCAACAATTATAAATTGTTTGCACCACAAGTAACCATAACCAACATGTTCTTGTGTCTATACCATCACTTTCTCTGTTCACTGTGCACCCAGAAGTCTCCAATTTTACTTCTCAATGCTTTCCATTCCCATACCATCTACCTAATTACCTTCCTTTAATTTTTAGTATGTGTTTGTGAATGTCTTTACCATCAGTTGTTAGGAAATGAGAAAATTGTTCTCAGATAAGTTTCAATGGCTGGTTCCTAAATGTTTCTGCCCCTAAGCCCCTAAACTCCTATTTCTTCATGTATAAGTAGTTTACTTAGGTAGCTAAATAAATCAGTCAGTTTTAGCCTGGCCACTCACTTAGCTGAGTCTGTCATTTTTAATAAAGAATATAATGGTGATTTTTATTTATTTTATTTTATTTTATTTGATGTGTTTTCGGTGTTTTCTTCAAGTTTGTTCAAGGCGGCTCTTAAGTGCCTAAAGTATAATCTAAGCGAGATGTGATTCTAGCGCGGGGGATGCGCTGATGCGGAAGCAAAAAGTAAGCGCTTAAAGTTTGCGTACAGTAACGCAAACTGTAGATAGACAGATAGCTGCAACTTAACGGTTTTGGAATGAACAATGAGTTCAATAGAGTGCTTGATTTGATGACGAACGGCCAGTGATGATTTGTTAACAAAGCAGGCGATGTTGAGATATCAAGCAAAGATTTGGAGACTGTTCTGAGACTGTGGAGGTTATACTGCGTTAGATTCTGGAGAATTTTACAAGCGTACTTATAGGGAGAGCTAGCTATTAATTGTTCTTTGTGTTCCCAAGAAGAAAATTGGGGCGATGGAGCGATTCTAGGGTTGCAGACTACATGAGGGCAAGAATGCACAAAAATTGTACTAAAGCGTGTTTAAAATATCTGAAACTGATCGTGAGGTGGTAGGAGTTGTGGATCATGTGTTTCACTACTATACTGAGTCAAAAGAACAAGAAAAACAATGACAGAAAATCCTGAAACTCCATTTCGAAGCTTTGGGCGCTTGTCTAAATGAAATCGAAGCGATCGGCTTCGCTCGTGGATCGGCGACGATAGGGGTGATTCGGAATGGAAATAGGAGTGTCGTAACAGTTGCTGGAAGTGTTTCAAAGCCACGCGGGGCTCGATTGATGGCTATTGGAGCCCGTTCGTGTCCGAAGCGCATATATGCGCACGTTCGTCCCTGCATAGGCCGGGGATCGTTGGCCGAGTGGTCCTAGAAATGTAAACAAATTATATCCTAAGGCCTGAGGCTTTGGATTCTCATTAGTGAATGCTTTTATGGGTTTTTTTATTGTTTTATTCTATGCGGCGCTACTGATGCATCAGTAGATTATGTAATGCATAGTCGCGCGATAACAGAAAAATGAAATGATAAAATAACAATTTTAAGCTTGAGTTAACTGAGTTCTCTAGCTTCAAGTATTTCTGTTTCTGTCCCTCACAGCCAGCTCGAGTTAATGCTGCATTGTTCCTGCTCATTGCTCCGCTCTCTTAATTTTTAACATCAGTCAGATCTATTGGTATAGAGTACCAATATATATAATTAAATGTGTAAATAATTTCATATCTCAGTTGTGCTGAAAAGTGTGATATGGTATATGTTAATGATCTTGTAAGTTGCAGGGGCCATCATGGATATGGAACAACAGGTCCAGTTAAGGTACTTTTTTCCATTTATATCCATTAAGCTTCGCTCTTGTAGGATAATATTGTTTGTATCTAGTTAGGGACTATCAGAAATGGATGAAACCATTAGCCTAAGGTGCACATGAATCTAGCATGGACCAGGATGTCCAAGGAGGGAGCACTGTAGTATAAGATAATTTAGCTATTATAAAGCTGGGCATCACCCTGATCACTGTTGCACATTGGCTATAAAGTAACTTTGTCTATCTACTAGAAATATGACCATTAAAAAACAAAAGGAATCAATAAAAGGAGGTGAGGTGGTTATTTTTGGAATGAGCCCAGAGTCAACTGGGATAATCAAGGAAGGAAAGTTGTGCAGGCATGTCCCTAATTACTGTTAAAAATTGGCCATAAAGGGACTTTGTTTATCTTCTAGACAAACAACTATTGTAAAACAAAATGAATGAAAAGGAGTTGAGTTGGTTATTTTTGGTCATGGGTGGTATGAGGATGCAGAGTGGGCATGCAGGAGAGAGATGTTAGTGACCTGATGGTACAAAGTGAGGGGGTGGTAGAGGTGACAGATAAGATCTCTCAGGATGGTTAAATGACTAATGGAAGTCAATAGAGGATGAGAAGGACTGCTAAGTTAGAATTGTTGAATAATTGGGTGTGGAAGTGTAGATAGGAAATAAGAAATTTAGGATTGTAGACAAAGATATCACCTCAGTGATATAAAACACTAAGTCACCTGCACTTGCCTGCACTTTCCTGCACTACTGTATAGTTTCCAGTCATCCCTGACTGGGAACTATTAATACATAACTACCTGTCAGAACCTGATATGAGTCCAATCCCCAAGCCTTTGGACCCTCAGGCCTGAAGCCCTGGTCACCCTCAAATTTGTTTCAGACCCACCTTTACTTTGCATTTGATCCCCATTCCTCATAGCTTATGACCCTGACTTCGGACATTTGGTCCCCAATCCTCAGATCCCTTTGTATATAAGTGTCACGATCACAGTCTGGACATTCAATTCACACTGTCAGAATCCAATTATCAAAGTTAAATGTTATGAACAAATATATTGTTAGCAATAACATTGAAAAGGTTTCCACATGAGGAAAATGGTGTTTGAAAATGAAAGTTAATCCTACAGAAAAAGCGAAGGGCTTTCGGAATGTTTGCGAAGAAGTGCATGATTCCGAAGAGATAGATATTCCAAAGGGATTCTATCTCGTGAATTGGATGAACCATATGGTTCATGCCGATTACACCCAATATGATTACATTCTTTCAAAGTATAATCAAATCTAAAGTAATAGGTTTTATAGGACTTACTTCGAAATGAAGTTACTCTTTTTGATTGTTCACGACGAATTGTTAAGTTGAGCAGATCAATCAAGTAGACGTGCAATAATTGAACTAAAGAACATACATGCGAATGTGCTACTTATATACTGGGACGTTCGGAGGCAAAGGCAAATGGGGAGTAGTCCGTTAAGGATCGGAAAAGTAGCTAAAGTACATGTATTCTAGTTAATGACCATACTGAATAGAGAACAAGAATGGGATGAAACTTGTGGATGAGAAAGGGGTTTAACGAACTAGAAATGCACCCTGAAACCTGTTTCCGAACCATATGTCTTTTCGGATAAACGAACCCTTGTTTCACCTCTTTAAACAACGGTCCTGAGTGACGGGGATGAACTCGTCCACATGTGGAATCGTATGTATTGTTTCCATAAGCTTTTTAGAAGCATAGAATCGACCCTTCTATTGAGTTCCTAGAAATAGATGGGGATAGTGATGGGGATAGTGTAGGTGCTTCTTTTCTGAGGAAAGGCCAATAATAGAATCTGGTTTCTTGATTGGGTCCTTGTGATGTTGCTAGGATGATTCAAGGTGTTATGGGTGACGAGGTGTTGGGGGGTTGTAGGTGTGACAAGTCTGCCGATGAAGCGGGTTCCGAAGAGTGGATTCGGAAATGTGATGTTCGGATGGTTCGAATGGTTCGGACGGTTTAGAAAATGACATCAGATGCATCATGTGCATAATGACTGTAATGTAAGGTTAATATGACTTGAGATGGATAGCAAACACTACTTTTCTCCCATGCTCTGCACATAGCAGATATTCAAGTGTATGATTTATGGAAGTTCGGGAATTTTGTGTTTCAGATTGAGGGGAGGGCACAATCAATATGACCCTGCATTTCAATTCCAATACCAATCATGGTGTGGACGTTGTCCAGCGTCTAGGGTGAAACACACAGCAGAATTGGAAAAACATGAAGCTGAAAACACTTGTTGCCAGCAGCAACATGGACATAGCTAATAAGAAAAGAGAGTAGAAATTTTGTTATATTTATTTTATATTTTATTTGTATTTTTGTTCAAGTTTTGTTCAAGTTTCTTTGTTGTGAGTTTTAAGCACTTGTGCACTAATCTAAGCAGAAGTATATCGAGATACAGGGGATGCGCTGATGCGGATGCAAAGTGTCAGTGCTTAAAGTTCACATACTGTAATGCGAGCTTTGTAGATAGAGATAAAGCGCATACTTAACAAAATTGAGATGATTCTTGAGTCGTATAGATTCCTTGAAATGAAATCAAACAGCCAGTGACGATTTGCTAACAGTAGAATGGTTGTAGAGATATCAAGCAAGAGATTCAGAATATAGGAGACCTTGTGGAGATTTTACTGCCTTAGATTGTACCAAGAAATACAAGCGTATTTGAGGGAAATACTAGCTAGTGTGAGTCTCTTGTGAATCAATGAGAAATATCAGGGTGATGGAGCAGTTCTGGGGTTGGAATCTACATGAGGAGTGAAATGCACAAAATTGGAACTAATTGCTATTTAAAGCACCTGAAACCGATCTGTGTGCTATGAGAACTACAAATCATGTGTGCAACAATTTATTTTAGTAGAAAGAACAAGAAAAATATAGTGAAAACTTCTGAACCTTCATTTTGAAGCTCCGGGCACTTGTTCCTAATGAAATGGAAGCATTCAGCTTCAGTTGCAGATTGGTAACGATAGGGGTGTCCAGAAATGGTTAATCTATTGCTAGATTGGTTTTTGGTAACATTTTGGAGTCGCGTGGATGCTGATTGCTGGCTAAGTGAGCCCGTTTGTGTCTGAATGCATATATGCGCTTGTTCACAATTGCATGGGCTCGGGGATGCTTCACCGATTGAATCTAAAAATGTAAACAGAATGTATTCTAAGGCTAAAAGCCTTGAATTGAAATCAGCAATATTTTTGTGGTTATTTTCTATTTTATTCAGGCGGCTCTACTGATTTATCATGTGGATTATGTAATCCAATGTTCAGAGGGTAGATAATAAATAATAACAATAGTTAAGTGTGTTAAGAATTGCGAGTTGCAACTCGGCCTATCATATTGATATTATTGGTCAGACGGACTTTTCCGAAACAAGCACATCACAAGCGTCTCATCTTCTTTCCCAGAAGCTGAGACATGAGTACCGGTAGTAAATTTTGTGTTGGCTTTCACTGATTAAAAATGTAGTCTTGTCAATTTAGGCAGTGACTGTTTAATATCATCTTCTTTCCCAGAAGCTGAGACTCTTGTCAATTTAGCTCCAGTTGCACCCACTTTAACAAACTGCAGGCTAGGTTGACACATAATGAGTAGAACACAAGGCATTATAAAATTATTTCGCATTGAAACTCAATCCTTCACCTGTGAAAGGCAAGATGCTGCACAGGGACTCATAATCCTAAGCCCGAAAGGCTACTCATTGCTGGGGGAATAATCCGTACTTACTGCACAAAAACGAAATGAATAAGTCTTGTCACCATTCAATTGTACTAGTATACAGGATTCTCGAGACCACGATGAACGTGGAAATGCGATACGTGCATAGAGGGATATCAGTCACCATTCGAATAAATGGATTCCTTAACATCAGGGCTTATACAGATCAATGACTGTAATGTGATTCTATGTATGTAAGCACGATATATGTAAACTGAAGTTACCAGAGCAATCACGACTCATCCCCCTAACAAGAGATTCTAGGGCTCCTTCCCTGGAGGATTTTATTTGAGCACAATTGATGGCAATTCAAATATTTGGGTATTCAATTGAGGGGAATGGGATGTAGGTCAAAATTCCGGCAACTGATAGACTTAAAGCGGTAGGTAGGCCAAATAAAAGAAGTATGAAATCAATTCTTTACTCGCTTTACGTTTTGGTAAGAGAAAGAACTCTTTCCTCCATCCTGAAAACCACAGGTGGGATATATATCTTCACGTATATATTTTACACAATAAGCTCACAAACAAAAAAAGGAGAATCCGAAGAGTTAGGTTTCATTAAAAAATTTCGGGGTAACCACAATTTACAATCTTTAAATATGCTGGATAAATAGCGAAAACCTTTACAGCACCAAAAGGGCTGGTATAAATAGAAATAGGGCAGGGTGGGATTATTAGGTATATGAATGGGTTTCCATGGCAGATGCAGGTCGACAAAGTGGCCTGAACAGCGGCAGTTGTGATCAACATCGTGTGGTTCCAGATCCTACAGCGATGTTTAATCCATATCTGATGAAGTAGATCCTTACTCACATGATGCAGCCGGCACAGTCAACTTTGTATCGCCTATATGTCCAAGGACCCAAGGAAATTCCTGTAGCTCGATCCCATCCTCCGCAGTTGGTCGAGGTGTTTCCTGATCCTCCACCTGATCCTCTGATATCCCTGTCCTAAGAGACTGGATCAAGTATGAGTCCCCAAACTCATCCGTCACAGCATTGTGGACCTTTTGCACTGCTGCTCAGAAGCTACTGATAGGAGAAGAAGGGATAGTCAAGCTTCCCTGAGGATGTCTGATCTGCTCTTGCAGAGTCAGGTGAAAGTGGCAAATAATGATTACAGACAGACTGTATATGTGCAATTAGTTGAGTCATACAAATCATAGGAACAGGAAGATATACCCACCAGATCTGGAGCGGACTTATGATTCCTTGAAGGGTTGGCTACACTTGTGAGCGAGACATATATCAAAGCACTCATTTAGTCATGAATATATCACTCACTCTCAATACCTGGAATGAAATCAATGCTAAGTATGTTTGGTATCATTGATAAGTGGCAAGTGATGATACCTTTTTTGTGATTGTGTCAGTGAGAGTGAATGTAAGTACAAACCTGCAGTACAGTCAGATGGATGGTATGGAAGAAAGAAATGAGATTATCACCCATATCTCACAAGACCTGGTCTGTGGTCAAGTCACATGTAACTAGCTATAAGGACCAAGCATTCACCTTGCTCACTGAGCAGCCTAGCCAATGACTGTTTTTTCCAAATTTCAAGCCCTTGCTGAAGTCTGAAGGTTTGAATGGTGTGTGAAAGGGTCACCATAACAACACCTGTCTCAAAGAGTATGGTGAGGACCCCATTAAGAGTTGTTACTATGGTAAATTCTTTGGTGAAATGTCAAAGGGAAATGCAAGGTTTCTTACACCTTGTACTTAGTTAGCATAATCTGGAAAATAGGATATGAAGACACTCACAGTGATTGTTGTGAAGTGGTGGGGCCACAAGTGTTGACAATGGTTAGAAACTATCATATCCTATGATTGATACCCCCTAGCTTTACAGAGGAGCGGATTAAAACATACTACTTCAACTATAATATCACCAAGAAGCAGAAATCCAGGAACTCCCAAGACTATTTTGCTACGAGCGGAGATTGCATAAGCTCTTGCTAGAAGGAGGCCTAGATGAGGTGACTGCATGAGTGTCCCTAAATTGAAGGATATTAAATGTTGGTACCTTGTGCTCCTATTAACGGTGCAAAGAACAGAGCTTCAATGACTTTAGCCAGGATACTACATGTCCTGATCTGATATGAGTCTCCCAAATTTCTGAGAATTGGAAACCATACTAGACATTCATTGCAGTCAGCATATATGTTATATACGAAAGTCATAAAACACACCGGAAGTGAAAGAGGGAAGAAAGATTCATATGCTTCGATCACCAAGATAACCTGAGTCCCGTAACGAGCCAGGATGTAGAGAACGGTTCCCGGTTTAAATTTCCGTTGCCAGATATGTTTTACCTCAGTTGGAAAACCGAGGAGCGTGTCAAACGAGAACAGAGCTATTGTCAAATATGTGAAAGGCTTGTCAAAACACATAGTCGTGACTGCTTACCGGTGGCAGCGACGAGAACAAAGTTGAATGCCATGCTAGGTTGACGCGTGGTGAGATCTTGCAGGATGCACAGTGCCAATCACTTACGCATCTGATTGCACCTGGATGATAGATGCGGGGTCGGACCGAGATGACATTATCGAAGGCTGCCTTAGATGTTGGCTAGAGTAGTGAGCTGAGGGCCTGAGGTAGCGCAGCCCACTGCGCGAAACGTATGAGTTGCGGAAGGCAAGCAGCACTATCACCAGCGCTAGTTGGCGGAAGATTGCCGCTGAGCCTGCCATGGTCTATTCTGTAGTTATCACAACAAAAATGTAAAAATCTGTGTCAAACTATGTTAAACTACGTGGCACTCCTTCCAGCTTGCGCGGCACTAGATGTCTGCTGCATGGCACACGAGGTTTCTATGACATCCTTATTACCATGATATGCTTCAATAATGATAGCTGATATCACGTAGTACATAGTCTCCCAGCTATCTTCTTGCCACTTTCCCAAGTTGATCTCCATACTTGCTTCATCACCACTATTCCCAGTATTCAAACTTCGGATTCAGAACTCCTCCTGATGACCAGTTCATGGCTGCAATGACTGGGCCGCCTGGGTGTCGTATCTAATGAGGAGTAGCAGCGTAGGTGTTTGTATCGGGCGTTAACCTGTGCCATAACGAAGAGCCGAGGTGCCGAAATAGATCTTATCACCTTTCCCTCAAATATCTGCACTCTCCTGTAGCTATTTCTCGTGGTTTTTGAAACTCGATACTCCCGATTGAAAAATAAAAAGAAATATCTTTTCTGTTTTCAGAGTCCTCATTCTCTCATTTGCTCTCCCACTATTCTGGCGGTGTCGACTCCCTACGGCCACTACAGGCATCACCTCGAGAAGCGTGTGAAATTACAGAGCAGGTATGGTTGTCAGTTTGTGGCATTGGCTTCTGGAATGGTTAGGAATGATCTTGATTGCATGTCCACTTGTCCACTGACTGTGCAGCCACAACCCATATAGTATATATATTACCTCTCCATTCCATTCTGATTTCCTTGTAAGGGAGCTGCGCTCCCTGTACGGTAATTTGGCCATTCTTCTATTTTTAGATTAGTTAGAATTAGTTTAAACTCATGTCACTATGATTCAGATGCATCCACTTTTCACATCCACGTTCCACATTTCTGTTGTCCACTTTACTTTCCACATTCCTACAGTCTCATTCCACACCTTAGAAACACTATAAGTACACTTGTATTTTCAGTTAAAAAATCATCTTATCATTTGCACTTAGTTTGCACTTCTAAGTCAGCTTGTGTGCTCTAATATCTTTTTCTTTGTCTTGGAACATTTATACTCTTTACTCTTGTCTTATCTACATTATGGATTATCTAAAATTAGCTGACAACTTTGCTATTTCCTCTTGGAACACAACTCAAAAGCTTACACCCTCTGTCTGTTACTTACAATGACTGAGATTGCTTTTTAGATTATAATAGGTCATATGGGTGCCAATGACTATGGGACATTTGATAGATGAAGGACTTGTTGTTATAATGCAAAGCAATCTTCATGGAAAGTTCATCACTCCTTTCACAGACCTGAGCAACTCTGTAATTTGGTCTGTCCAGTGGAAGTACCGTTTGATCAGGATCTACTTCTGAATGTGATAAAATAGATTCTAGAGAAATGTTTTTTTAATTGTCCTGTCATGATCACAATATGGACACCTCACCTATATCATGGATCCTCCGAATCACCTCTTCCAAACAGATTGTCCGAACCCCAAACCATCAACACCCCAATTACATCATTTTCATTCAACAACCTGCTTCTTCATCAGTTCCCCCGCATCAATCTATCAATGTTTAGTGAAACACATCGATGGTCAGGAGTAATCATAACCAAAAAAGAACCACCCTGACTATCCCCATCACTATCCCCATCTTTTTCATTATACTCATTGATTGAGTTGTTTCTATTCTTTGGAAGCTTGCGATGACATTCCATATTATTAGACTCTATAATATGGATGTTTCAGACCCTCAGGATCATCCTCCAAAGAATCTAGGGACAATTATCTTTACCTGAAGAGCCATGCGATTCGGAAACACGTTTCAAGAGTTATTGTTGGTCCATTAATCTTTTTCTTCATTCACAATTTTCCTACCACCCTTGTTCTTTGTTTCCCATGGCCTTTAATTAGTATACATGTGCCTTAGCGACTTTCCGACCCTTATGGACTCTTTCCCATTCGCGCTCTCTTCCGAACAGTTCAGTATAAAAGCTAGCACACTTGCATGTATATTCCTTAGTTCAATTATCGTATGTCAACTTGATTCTTCCACTCACACTTGCCAACTCATACTCAACTCACCTTAAACAACAACTTTATATTTTTTGAGTAAGCACTCCAATTCCACTTTTATTAGTTAAATCCACTTCAAGGAATGTAAGATCATTGGCTGTGATTGACATGAACTGCAAAGTTCATTCGATCCACGAGATAGAATCCTTTTGGAATCTTTATCTCTTTGGAACTATGCATTTCATTCACAAACATTCCGAAAGCCATTCGCTTTTACTGTAGGATTTCTATTCACTTTTAAAAACCATTCTATTATCATTAGGAATATTTCCGAATAGATTCACTAACCCAACATTCATCTATATTTTTTATCACTAATATTTGGATTCTGACATGTCCTTTGTTTCTATTATTTTGTTATTTATTCTTTTTGATTTTCTTTTGAGGTGGATGTGATGGTGCCTGACAATCATCTAATCAAGGGAATCTATTCTGATGCTAGAGAAGTGCTGGTGCAGGATCAAAGGCTCAGTGTCTAAAGGTATGCAGGCAAAGGTAAGGATTTTAAGTGATAACTCAACACTTTTGGGATCAATGATGATCCTGTTAGATAGTAATATGTCTGATGGAATGGCCAGTGACAATTCCTTATCAGATGGTTGATGGTTGAGCAAAGTGACTATCAAGGAGACAATGAATCAAGTTTTTGAAGATTTACTGCCTTGTCTATTCATCAGAACTACAAGTGTATTTAAAGAGTCTAGTTATTATGATAACTGTCTAATGAGAATGAAAAGATTTGGGGTGATGGGACGATTCTGGATGATACTGTGGAAGTAAGGGAGTATCAGAATTCAATTATCAAAGATAAGAGTTGTAGATGAATGCAGGGTTAGTAGTATTGGTCAGAATTGTTTCTAATCGGAATAGAATGGTATTTGAAAGTGAATAGAAATCCTACAGTAAAAGCGAGTGGCTTTTGGAATGTTTGCAAAAAGGTGCATAGTTCTGAAGAGATAGATATTCCAAAAGAATTCTATCTCATTGATCAAATGAACTTTGCAGTCCATGTCAATCATAGCCAATGATCTCACATTCTTTCAAAGTGTGTCTAAACTAATATAAGTAAAGTTGGAGTACTCACTCAAATGTGAAGTTGCTGTTCAAGATGGTTTATGACAAGTTGGCAAGTTGGAGTAGAACAATCAAGTAGATGTATAATAATTGAACTGAGGAATATACATGCAAATGTGCTACCTATATACCAAACGGTTCAGAAGGGAGAGCGAATGGGAAAGGGTCTGTGAGGATCGGAAGTAGCTAAGGTACATGTATACTAATTAAAGGCCATAGTAAACAAAGGACAAGGGTGGAAGGAAAATTATGAATGAAGAAAAAGATAAATGGACCAACAATAACTCATGAAACATGTTTCTGAATCACATGGCTCTTCGAGTAGAATAACCATGTGTAAATCATTCAGAGGATGATTATGAGAGTCTAGAACATTCATATCATGGAACCTGATGATATGGGATGTCATCGCAAGCTTTGATTGAATATGAATGACTCAATCAATAAGTTCATTGTGAAAGATGGGGATAGTAATGGGGATAGTGAGGGTGGTTCTTTCTAAAAAAAAAGAGTATGATTGGACCTGACCAATGATTGTTTCACTAGACATTAACAGAGTGATTTTGGAAACATGATGGATAAGAAAGTTGTTGGGTGAAAGTGATGGGAGCAAGGTGATATTGCTTTGGAATTTGGAAACAACCTTTTGGAAGGAGGATAATATGAGTAGGATTCCCACTGTGATTGTGACAGGGGATTATATGCTTGAAACAAACTCAGTTACATGTAATCTATTGAAAAATTTCTTGAAACTCAGCCCTGTGGCATTGAGAACTACAAAACACATGGTCAACATTATTTGATATTGTAGAAGAGAGAAAAAGATGTGAGACATTTGTGGACAGTGGGGGTAAGAGTCCATGGTCATCCCAAAGTGGATGAATGCACTGATAGCTCAGCAGTGCTTCGGTTCCTGTCCATGTGTACTTAAATACATAGATATCTTTGGTGGTGATCACTCATCTGCAGAGATATGTGGGTAGTTGCTTGTGTGTGAATGTGTGTGGCTGCATCAAAACAAAATGAATAAGTCTTTTCACCATTTGACTGTACTGGTATACAGGATTCTCAAGACTATGATGAATGCAGAGATACTCTATGAGAGTTGACATGAATTATATGTTGCTCTGGATAGACACCTCAAGAAATTGGAGCTGCCTCCTGTTGGGATTATGGGCACAAAGATTGATAACTTCTGTGAAAGGCAGTAGGCTAGAAAATCTCCCAGAAATAAATACTAGAGAAAATACTCCTCAGTGTGGTCAAGCACTATTTATTGAAAGAAAACTACCTAGAGAAAATACTACAGGAGTTTTAGAGACTACATTTACATTAATATTACAAGGGGGTTTACCTCCTCAGTGCTTGAGGGGAGTACATGCAGGTGTGTTTCACCCACATATACCTCCTTTCTGGCCTTTTGACGCCCATGTGCGTCAGGCGGTGAAATTGGTCGCTCTGACCGAGATGCCCATGCAGAGGCTAATTCACAAGCCACACGTTCAAGTTGACGTGGAGGGAAAGCCTTGGGGTGGAAGCAAAAATACAACATGGCATTTATGATATCTATGTATGCAAGTACTATAGATGTAAACCACAGCAAACATGAATAATCTCCCTTAGTTAGACTCCAAGACTCCTTCCCCAGAGGATTTTACAAGAGCACGATAGATCGCAATTCAAATATTTGGATATTCAATTGAAGGGAACAGGATGTAGATCAAAATTCTGGTAACTGAGTGATACTCTTAAAGTGATAAATATGAAATAAATTCTTTAGTCACTTTATGTTTTAGTCAGAGAGAGAACTCTTGCCTGCATCCTGAAAACTGCAGGTGGGATATATATCTTCACATATAGAATGTACACAATAGGTTCATAAACAACAAACGGAGAGTTCAAAGAGGTAGCTTTCATCATAAAATGTTTCAGTGTAAGCAGAATCTTTAAATATGGCAGATAAATAGTGAAAACATTTATAGCAACAACAAGGCTGGTATAAATAGAAATAGGACAGTAGGGTTATTAGGGTATATGCATGGATTTGCGTGGGAGATACAGATCGACAGAGTGGCCTGAACAGCAGCCATTGTAATCAACATTGTGTAGTTCTAGATCCTATAATGATGTTTAATCCAGACCTGAGGAGGTTGATCCTTACTCACCTGATGCGACCAGTGCAGTCATATCTGTATCACCTATATCTCCAAGGGCCCAAGGAAATTCCCATAGCTCGCTCACATCCTCCTCAGTTGCCTGAGGAACTTCCTGATATTCCACCTGATCCTCTGATATCCCAGTCCTAAGAGACTGGCTCAAGTACAAGTCCCCAAACTCAGCCACTACAGCATTGTGGGCCCTTTGTACTGCTGCTCAGAAGCTATTGACAAGAGAAGGCATAGTCGAGGTCCTGTGAGGACGTCAGTACCTTTCTTGTAGGGTCAGATGAAAGCAGTAGACGATGGTTACAGACAGGCTGTGTGTTCAATGAGTTGAGTCATGGAAAGCATAGAAATAGGAAAGAGATATCCACCAGGCCTGAAGTGGGCCTATAATTCCTCAAAGGGTTGGCTATTCCCATAAGAGAGACATGGTTTAAAGTACTCATTCAGTCATGAATATGTTACTTACTCTCAATACCTGGAATGAAAAAAAATGCTAAGTAACTTTGGGATAATTCAGGTAAGTGGCAATACTGTAAGGGCAGCCTTGACCTTACCTGGGATATGCCTGCTGGCAGGCATACTGCAGGGGATACTACCCTGTCAGCATCCTGCCTAGGCCTGCAAGGAGACTCGAACCCCAAGCTACCCACAGGGACTCACTCTAGGCTGGTAAGGGAAATCCAAAGTTATATAAAGATCAAGTAGTAACTACAGCAGCGAGACACATACCTGGTAAGGGAAATCCAAAGAGAAAAGGGTGAGGATTCCCTTACCTAAGTGACCAACTATGTAGCTACTGGCAGTCAAACAAGAGCAAACAAGGGTGTGACTAGCACTAGGGAAAAATAGAGAAAAAGGGAGGTGAAGGACATAATACTAGAGATAGGATAGATCTAGTATAAAAGGAAATAGGGAGAAGGAGGGAAAGGAAAGGGGGGGAGGGGAAAAAAGGGGAAAAAGAGAGGAAAAAGGGAATAAACCGGTTGTCCCCTGACAAATACCTTTAGTAAGATTGTGTCAGTGAGAGTAAATGTGAGTACAAATCTGTAGTACAGTCAGATGGATTGAAATGTAATAAGTGAGATTGTCACCCATATCTAACAAGACCTTATCTGTGGTTAATTCACATGTAACTAACCGTAATGACCAAGCGCTTACCTTGCACAATGAGCAGCCTTGTCAATGATTGCCTTTTCCAGACTTCAAGCCCTTGCTGAAGTCTGAAGGTTTGAATGGTGTGTGAAAGGGTCACTCCAACAACAACAGTGTCAAAGAGTATGGTAAGGAATCCAGTGACAGTTGATACTATGTTAAAGCCTTTAGAAAAAAGTTAGAGGGGAATTCAGGGTCTCTGTTAAGAACTAGATCTTAGCGGAGGCAAAGTGAAGGTTGGGACTCAATATAGAGTCGACCGAGGTTCGGGGTCGGGGGGCCGAGGGGGGCCGAGGCTCAGCGAACAGATCGAGTGGGACTTGGCTTCAGCTTATGTGCTGCGCCAGCTCAGAGTCCTGTCCCGTATTTCGGACGAGGCCCGAGGTCACCCGAAGTTCGGGCGTGACCTTAACGAGGGGAACGAAGGAGCGTAAGGATTAAGCAAGGTGTACTGGGGTATCTTAGTTGATATCAGAACTGACTATCATGTACATGAACGAGTAGCTTATATACGGAGGGGTTCGGGGATCGGAGACCGGATGACCGAGGTCAGGGTCGTAAGCTATGCAAAGGAGATCAAACGAGTGGGGCGGATATGAAACATGTCTGAGGTAAACGGGGACTCGGGCCCGAGGGGCCAGGGGCTTCGGTTCGGCGGTAGGGTCTTGACAGTCTCTTACACCTTATACTTGGTTAGGATAACTTTAAAACAGGATGCAAGGACACTCACAGTGATATTTTTGGAGTGGCAACACTACAAGTGGTGACAATGGATAGAAACTATAATATGTTATGATTAAGACATCATAGCTTTACAAAGGACTGGAATAAAACATACAACTGAAACTATAATTTCACCCAAAAGCAGAAAGCCAAGAACTCCCAAGACTATTTTATTATGGGTGGAAATTGCATAAGCTCTTGCTAGAAGGAGGCCTAGATGAGGTGGTTGCATGAGTGTCTCTAAATTGAAGAATATTAAAACCTGCTACCTTGCACTCCTATTATAGTCAAGAGGAACACAACTGTCACAATCACAATTTAGGCCATTACATTGTTTCCTCTCTGAACCACAATCTCCGAATGCTTCCGAAAACCTCCCTTGGAAATCCAAAACAACCCTTCCTCCATTCTTCACATATATTCAATCCAGTCACCCAATCCAGTTCATCAATCACTCCAGTTGATGTTTAGTGAAACAATCACTGATCAGGTCCCATCATGATCTTTTTTTAGAAAGAACCACCCTGACTATCCCCATCTTTCACAATGAACTTATTGATTGAACTCTATGATATAAATGTTCTAGACCCTCAGGATCACCCTCCAAAGGATTTAGGGACGGTTAGCTCTACCCAAAGAGCCATGTGATTTGGAAACATGTTTCGAGAGCTATTGTTGGTCTGTTAATCTTTTTCTTCATTCACAATTTTCCTACTTACCTTTTTCTTTGTTTTCCGTGGTCTTTAATTAGTATACATGTACTTTTGCTACTCCCCAACCCTTACAGACTCTTTCCCATTCGCTCTCCCTTCCGAATGGTTCTGTATACAGCTAGCACATTCGCATGTATATTCCCTAGTTCAATTATTGTACATCAACTTGATTGTTCTACCCAAACCTGCCAATTCGTCATAAAATCACCTTGAACAACAACTTCACATTTGAGTGAGCACTCCAACTCTACTTATATCAATTTAAACACACTTCAAAAGAATGTGAGATCATTGACTGTGATCAACATGGACTGCAAAGTTCATTCGATCTACAAGATAGAATCCTTTTGGAACCTCTATCTCTTCGGAACTATGCATTTTATTCACAAATGTTCCAAAAGCCATTTGCTTTTACTGTAGGATTTCTATTCACTTTCGAATACCATTCTATTATCATTAGGAACATTTCTGAACAGAATTACTAACACAATATTCATCCACAACTTTTATCACTGATATTTGAATTCTGACAACAACCTCTAAAAGCTTAAGCAGGATATTACATGTCCTGCTCTGATATGAGTCTCCCAAATTTCTGAAAATTGTAAACCATACTAGATATTCATTGCAGTGAGCATATATGTCATATAAGAAAGTCTTAAGACACACCTGAAGTGAAAGAGGGAAGAAAGATGTATATACATCGATGTTGAAGAAAACCTGACTCCCATAGCAAGCTAGGATGTAGAGAATGCTACTGTTAGAATTCAATTTATCAAAGATAAATGTTATAGATGAATGTATTGTTAGTAAGAACGTTCAAAAATGTTTTTATATGAATAGAATGGTATTCAAAAGTGAATAGGAATCTTACAGTAAAAGTGAAGGGCTTTCGGAATGTTTGGAAGAGGTGCATATTTCCGAAGAGATAGATATTCCGAAAGGATTCTATCTCGTGGATTGGATGAACCACTTAGTTCATGCCGATCACAGCCAATGAGATTACATTCTTTTGAAGTGTAATCAAACCCAATTTAATAAGTTTTACAGGACTTACTTCGAAGTGAAGTTGTTCTTCAAGATTGTTCACGACGAATTGTTAAGCCAAGTAGATCAATCAAGTAGACGTGCAATAATTGAACTAGAGAGCATACATGTGAATGTGCTACTTATATACTGGGATGTTTGGAGGCAAGAGCGAATGGGGAGTAGTCCGTTGAGGATCGGAAAAATAGCTAAGGTACATGTATGCTAGTTAATGACCATAGAAAATAGAGAACAAGGGTTGGGTGAAAATTGTGAATGAGAAAAAGATTTAACGAACTAGGAATAAGTCCTGAAACATGTTTCCAAATTGCATGTTGTTTTGGATAGACAAACCCTTGTTTCACTTCCTTAAACAACGACCCTGAGGGTCGGAAATGAATGCGTCAACATATTGAATTGTATGTCTTGTCACCATAAGCTTTTAGAAGCGTAGAACCAGTACCAGTGACAAGGATAAAGTTGTTTGCTATGCTATGTTGATGCATGCTGAGATCTTGCAAGAAGCACAGAGTTGATCACTTACCTATCTGCTTGCACCTGGATGATAGATGTGGCATCTCACTGAGAGGACATTATAAAAGGTTGTCTTAGATGTTGACAGGTGGTATGTAGCTAGAGTAGTGAACTGAGGACCTGAGGTAGAGCAGCCCACTTACATGTTGATCTGTATATCCAACTGGCCATGCAGGTTTCCACAAGAACATATACCAATTAAGCCATGGCAATTATACAAGTACAAGAATACTGATCAGTCAAATAGGACCATCAGCCATGGCTACTTGCCTGAGTATGCAACTGAGATATTTTTATATATATGAAAAATGGGACTTGGTGTGGACTCATTGTCTAGTGAACCTGTTCAGGAAACACCTATTGTATGGATCAGTCAAGAATGCTATAAATGTGGATCAGGAAAACCTAGACTTGATAGTGTAAGGGAAACCCTCCTAGCACCTGTAGGTATCTAGTAGAGGGGAAATCCAAAGAGAAAAGTCTAAAGGTCCCTGCTACTAGTGAGACAACTATATATGACTACCCAACGCCCAACCAGGGACATCCCTACATGCTGTCAACCCTGCCTGACTCCTATCCCCATATGGTATTCTCATCCCTGATGAAGACTGGATGTCAGGCCAGGTGTTTGGGCTATGCCCCTGAGGTGGTCTGAGGTTTCAGGTCAACTCTCTGAGATGACCCAAAGGTTCCGTGGTTTGAGACCTCAGACTTGCAACTGGAGGCTTCAGGTCCGTGATCCAAAGGTTCGGACCTGGGTTCTCATGCTGTGGATTTATGCTTCGAGGATGAAATGGGTTGGACCTTGGAGATGTAGCAGGTGCATTGACTGAAATGGGTTGTCCCCTGACAGATAGCTACTGATCTATGTAGGGAGAATAGTGTTGTTATTCTTAGAGCAACCCAAAACAAACCTTGTTATTGTAATTAGTCAATTAGTTAGAGGCCGACGTTTGATCCGCAGATCCGCTGTTGGTACTTAAGCGGATCCCAAGGAACGCGACCCCTCAGTGCTTGGAGACACTGAGGTGGTGAGCGCAATTACCCTTCATTGTCCTATTGCTTTAACTAACTACCTAAGTAGGAACTTACTTGTACTACAGGTAGCTAGATAATTATCCCAGTGCTTGGAGACACTGAGGTGGAACTTACTTGTACTACAGTTCTCTCTATTTTATCGCATCCCTCCGCCAAATATCACAACAAATAGGAAGAGCAAAGCCTGTACTGAAACTGCCATACCCAAAAAAGGTTTCAGCAAGCTCAGCCAGTACTATAGGGACATGCTGACTTCCAGAGGAGGGCAGAAAGAAGTCACATCTCAGGAAAGCATGCTCATTGTATGGGCGCTTATTACTTAAGTGAATGCACCATTAATCCCTAGAGACGTGGAATCCTCTCTTTAATAGAGCATTCACCATCTGTTCTCCAGGTATGTGTAGTTACATTTGTTATTATTATCTACCCTAAAAAGTACAGATTACATAATCACAGAGAGGCATCAACAGGATCACCTCAGATAAAAGAGAAAAACAAAAACAATGACCCTGCATTCATGATTTTAATTCATGGGTGGCAGCCTTAGAATTGTTTTGTTTATTTTTAGATTCTACCAGACAAATGGGCCCAAATGGGACCAATAACAAATGCACAGGCACACATCTTCAGACACAAACTGGCTCAAATAGCCACTGATCAGTGACCATGTGGCTCTGAAATGTTACCAAAGATGAATATGGTAATCGGAAAACACATTCTATTCACCCCTATTGATACTGATCCATGACCAAAGCCTGAACACTTCCATTTCATTTAAGACAAGTGCCCCAACCTTCAGATGGAGTGTCAGAAGTTTTCATATTGTTTTTCCTTGTTCTTTTTATCAAATAAAAAAGGTTGATACTGTGATTTGTAGTTCTGAACAAGTACAGATCGGTTTCATGAAGGTTTCAAGTAGATATATTTGTTTTAGTAGAATATTCTCCACATGTAGTCAAAGACCCCAGAACTGCTCCACAATCCCCATCTTTCACCAACATTCACAAGACACATATCCTAGCCACCATTTTCCTTAAATACACTTGTAGTTCTCACTATAATCTAAGGCAGTAAATCTCCACCAGTCCCAGCATTGTGTCTAATTGATTGCTCTATATCTCTACTATCATCTCTCTGATAGTAAATTGCTACCAGACATTCGCTCTTGATTACAAGAAACAATTGAGATCAATCATTATCTCAATTTTGCTAAGTTACTCAGTTATCTCTGTTACTCTCAACATTGCCTTTGTCACAGGAGGCCATGGTGCTGGAGCAGATGGAACTGAGATCTTGTGTCCAAACTGTTTGCGTTACTACATGCAAACATTTAGCGCTGACAATTTGCATCTGCATTAGCGCATCCCCTGCATCTCAATAGACATCTGCTTAGATTACAAAATTAGCACCAATTCAGCATGTTCAGCAAACTCGAACAAAACCTCAAATAAACCTCAAATAAAATATACAAAATATATATAAAATATTTCCATTACAATTCTTATCAACATTGTCATTTCATAAATATATCTTAACAGAGCATTCACCATCTGTTCTCCAGTTCTCCAGTGTCTGTGATCATCCTTCAGCACTCTAGTCCTTAGGATTCACTACCAACAGGCAAGGACCTATGTTCACCCCATCCATTATTCTGCATGTGGTTGGTGTCCCATTGTGCATAGACCTTTGGATGTGATCTGAGTTGCATATGGCAAGCAGTGTCTGTCACCAGCATCAATTTATTTGGGCTGCACGAGATCTCAGTTCCGTCTGCTCCGGAGCTGTCACATCCTGTGTCAAAGGCATGTGTTCTCTACACTTGCTCCGTGATTCTACATGTGGTTGTGGACACGATCTGAGTTGCGGACAGCGCACACAATTTAATCATCAGTCTGCGTAGACTATGCCACCCACCCCATCCTGGTGAAGCCCTTCATTATGGGTCTTTTCAGTTGTTATGCTGTTGGAATAATTCGAGCAGTATTGTTGGCCACAAAACATTAAGCTTAGTAATGGGTCATTTACAACAAGCCACCACCGCTCAAGCTTTTCATTGCATGGTCCCTGTTCAGCACATGTTCAACATATACCGTCACTGCGCTCGCCCAAAGTTGAGCCAGCGATGGCGGCGCCTGGAGCGCTTGGCACCGCGGCCAAAGGCCTGGGCCATGGCGAGCATCCAATGTGCCATTATTCCTCGACCGTTTGTCTATCAATAGCGAGGGCCTTCATAAACTAAATTTGTCACTCACTTCAGTCCGGCTCGTTGGGTCAAGTGCCGTGGCGTAGATACGAGGAAGAACTACATCAGCCGATAGCGGTCGGGAGATCGGACATCTTCAAATTTGTTTCCTCGTCGTCTCAGGCGTCAAATCCATTCGCTACACGCATTGTTCAGCCTTCCAGTCATGGTCAAAGTTAATAAGCGGACACAAGGTTGAAATATCACCACATTGTTATGCAGAACCCTGCATCATTTTGCTCTGCTGCTCACCCCACCCCGTAAAAGCCTACCAACGTTTTATTACAGCCGAGCCCTTGAGAATACTATCTGTCACCTGATGTCTTCGACTCAAATCTTGTACTACTCGGCGACGATACGAAAGACTGCTGTATGTTAGTCGTGGCATTGGAACTAATTACAGGTGTGGCTCTCGCTGCAGTGTGCCAGTATCACTCTAATGGGCAGACGGGAGAGGCGGCGCTTGTAGGTTATGTCCTGCTTCAATCATGCTCGTCTGACTTCTCTCTCCTCCCCTTGTTCTGTCTCATCCTCTCCGTGTTTCGCTTCTCACTCCGGAGCCGCGTCGTGGAGCCTGAAAAACTCAGTGCACAAAATAACTTCTTTCAGTACATTTTCATAGTGTTACAAATAATAGGCTTATTGTCATACTTGTATGTTTCTTGTTAAGAACTGAGTCAGAGCGGAGGCAGAGTTAAGTTTGGGACTCAAGGTAGAGTCAACTGAGGTTTGGGGTTGGGTTGCTGAGGAGGGCCAAGGCTCGGCGAGCGGGTCGGATGGGACTTGGCTTCAGCTTATGTGCTGCGCCAGCACAGAGTCCTGTCCCATATTTTGGACAAGGCCCGAGGTCACCTGAAGTTTGGGCGTGACCTTAGCAAAAGGGACAAAGGAGCGTAAAAATTAAAGTAGAATGTATTTGGGTATCTTTGTCGATATCAGAACTGACTGTCATGTACATGGATAAGTAGCTTATATACGAAAGGGTTCAGGGATCGGTGACCGAATGACCGAGGTCAGGGTCGTAAGCTACAAAGGGAGAAGATCAAACACGAGGTAAGAATAGGTGAAACATGGTGGTCAGGGATTTGGGCCCGGAGGTCCGAGGTCTCGGGAATCAGTCGGTAACGGGCTCTGACATTTCTCCAGAATTCTCCCTCTATCCCTTGTGAGATGATGTCCACTATAAAAAGGAGATCAAGCACTCTGGTGTATTTCATACTTGGTGCCCCTGTCAGAATTCAATTATCAAAGATAAGAGTTGTAGATGAGTGTAGGGTCAGTAAGATTGATTGGATATGTTTCTAGTAGTCATAGAATGATATTCAAAAGTGAATAGAAGTTGAGTGATTCAGGAATCCTGATAGACAATATGAAAGTTTGAGTATAAACACCTTGAATGGGGAGATAAGGGTTTGGACCCATTTGGAGCATTTGGATTCTGAATGAGTTGTTCAGAGGATAACT